>JAMQGT020013274.1:0-21321 GCA_024447675.2 Pterophyllum scalare
TGTATATAGTTGAATTATATATGTTAGTAGTCAGATCAGCTGTTGAACTAATGTGGCAAATTAGACAACTCTGGTATGAGTTTAATAGCATTAAAATTAGCTATTGACAGCTAGCTCAGTTTAACCTAGCCACACTACATGAACATTGACAATAAAAGCAAGATGACAGATTATTCAAGTTGGTTGGGTGTGATATATAGCTGGGCAAAAACATTTTATTCTATTTTATTTTTTAAAGCAATCTTGAGCAACAGTTCTACAGGCTTTCTGAATATCTAGGGGTTTTTTTTTCTTTTACTTAACCTTGACCTCAATCATTCAAGCATAAAAAGGCACCTAACTCAAAGGATGAACCAGTGCTCAGTCTACACCTAACAGACATCTTAGCAAATTTATAACCAATTTTAAATTGTAACTTTGGATACTTTATTACTGGTAGCAACTCAAAAAAAAATGCATCATTGGTTCCCATTTCTGTTGTTGAAATGCAAAAGATGACACAGTTTGACAGACATAAATCATTAACCACAGATAAAATTGCATTTTTGCACCAAAAAGGTGACTGGTCTAACTTGCATGGTGTGCAGCTTGTCCTTTAAAAAACAAACATCTAAAAGTCATGTCCTCAAGAAATATAAAAGAAAATCCAGCAAACACTTGAAATGGGATCTAAAAGATACATCTGGCCCTTCAGCTGATCCTTCTGTCTCCACAACTCAGTGAAGGCTTTGCCATGTTTGAGGCTGCATTTCAGCCAGTGGTGATCTTATCAAAACTGACGGTTATGATCTGCTCATACGTCGCTGATAAAAAGGTGTTTCATATGTTTAAAGACTGCAGAGATGGCTAAAACATCCATCTGTGCTATTGGTAGTTAAAGTATAATTACACTAAATCTGAAAAGATCAATTACTTTGGTTAAACTGCAAACCTACTTATACATAGTCCCAAGAATTGTTTGGCTCTTTAAAAATGAATATTTGCAGATTTTTGCTTTGTTTATTGTATTAATAATTTCAAGGTCTTTCAGTTTTAAAGCATGCAATACTTTTTCAAAAAAAAAAAAAAAAAACTATTTTCAGTTGATTAAATCAGGAAAAAATTTTCACATTAATCCAGATTTAACAAAACGGTCATTTGAGGCCCTAAATGACAGCTCTGTGCTTACAGTGTCCTATTTTAGATCAGATTTTTCTAGAGTCAAAGAAAAACTTCTATGGTGGATACTTCAGGCTATAATCTTGAGGCTGAACTTTAATGTTTGCTCAAAAGTTACACATTTACTCTGTGAGCACAGTTTCGCTGACCACAACTAACATAGATAAAATCCCAGAGGCCTGAACTGAACTCACACTGACCCCTGCAACACAAACACAAAAATTGATTAGTCTTAGCCTAAAAATAACCCCCTGGGATCGATGTGCCTCACTCTCCCACACACGTTTTGTATACTTGTGGTGAGAAGTTACACAATATTAAACTTACACAAAATTAAACTTAAATTGTTTGCTGCAAACAAACTGCTTGCTTAGCCTCTTCACCATCTTTAAATCTGGCAAATTTCTTATGAACTTTGCTAAAAGATGACGACACCCATCCTGTCTCCTGCTTGCAGTGATACCTGCATGGCTGGGTCTCCTTTTATCTTCTTTAGTTTTTAGTATTTCTTAAGATTATTAGGATAAATTATAAATCTACTAATAAACTGCTCTAAAACCAAACACTCCTCCACTGGCCCAGGGACCTGCCGGAGAATCTGAAGCCTGAAATAAATAGAATTCCCAAATGTTTGTTATGTGTAGCTATTTATTTATTTGTTATTTATTTATTTACAATTGACACAATTCAATTCTCAGAGACTGTGGCAGGTTACATCTGAATAACTTTCAAGGACAAAGAAATTCATTTTTGTTGCATTATTACAGCAACTAGCAACTAATCTAACAACTTTTTCTGGTAACTTCTGCGACTTTTGAAGACAAAAGACAAAATCCTCCACCGTCACCATGTTTTCTGTGCACGTCAGCTGCCAGTACTACTCCCTCAGCCTCCTGGCTGAGTCTTAATTTGAAAATCCTTGGTGGCATCTTTCACTAGTTATTGTGTTCACAAGACTTACAGACAACTTGACCATTGGCCTTTACCTTGAGGTCAGTGTTGCAGAGGTTCAAAATTGTTCAAGATTTTTAGTAGATGCATCTATGCTATGAATTGGAACATCCTACCTCACGTCGATCGAGTTATGGTGTTAACGATATTTTCCGAAAACTTGACCTCTGAATTTTTTTTTTTTAGTAGATGCATCTATGGTGTGAAGTAGAACATCCTAGGTCACAACGTTCTCGAGTTCACAAAGTGCTGGCAGCTTTTTGAGTACCTATTCAGCTGGGGTTCCAAGTGAGTCAAAAATGTGTTCCAGTTAACTACACAGTTGACAAACAAGACTGAATTTCATTTATTTATTACCCCCCCCCCCAAGGGTCAGGAAAAACCTTGAGTAAAGTTTGTCCAATGGAAAGACTGCCCATGTCCATGACATCACACAGAGCCAAGAGTCAAAAAAAACTTTCTGAAGACTAAGTTTTTGGCTCACAGGGATTATGTGTGTTTAAAAAAAGGAAAAAATATCCACTTTAAAATTAATCAGTTTCACCAACACTGCAAGTTTATTATTACAGACGAAGAAAAGCAGCAAAACACATCATAAGCTTGAAATTTTACTAAAATAATCATTAAGAATGATCAGATTAAATTAAAACAGTCAACGCATTCACACCTTCACTATAAATCCAAATCTCATCCATTTAAAAGGTCTCGTCTTCCTCTTAATGTGTAGACTCGGCCTTGCAGTGTTAGAAATACACAAGCTCAGGTGTGGCGTGATGATGGTAGAAGCAGAACTTCCTTCTTGGAAAAAGCATGGACCAATCACAGACACGCTTAACCAGCCCTGTGAGGCCTTTCTGCTCCTCCACAGAGGTTTTTATATTTCAGGTGTTATGTAATTTTTCTAACTTTAGAAAGCAGCGAGACGGATTCAGCTCGCTGTCATCAGCAGCTCCGGACTAATCTGCGGGATAAACGGTGGAATGATAAAGCAGCTGATTCCACAAAGTCCGTTATTTTTTTCCAGGTGGATTAACAGTCTTTCACAGATAAAAGGCCTGACCAAGCAAGGAATTCACCAGCTCGACTTTTTCCTTTCACAGCACCGATTTCAATCTGATATCAGATTTTAAAACCCTTCTGCGACCAGAAATCCTGCCCCTGGATGTTTTAGCATTATTCATCTGTGACATCACCTTGTTCTGTCATAAGTTGAACAAAAAGCTCAATAAAGGCTCAGTTTTCCCAGATATGGACTAACCCTAGCACGAGACTAAAAACATCTTCTGATAGACGGCGTAGTTGAAATTTTTCCTGGGCGGGTCCTCATCTGGACTTGAAAGCCTGAAGGACACAAACATGAAAGAAGACGCTCCCCTTTCTTGTGCTGTGAACACATTTTACGGTCCAAACAAACTACTGCAGCATCTGTGTGCAGCACAGAGGTAAACACAGACAGCGATTACGAGCAGGATGACAAGTACGCACTTTGCGTCCTTTTATCTGTGATATGAACTGATACAAAGCAAGTTCAGTCTAATTCAGACCCGTGAAAATCACTGTTTTTCTCATGTAATGCACACCACGCAGTGAAATAGCGATACAAAACTTTACGTTGAGATGGCGCTTTCGTCACGCGTTCTTGGTTGGAGGCCAGCTAGATTGCGGGGTCTGAGTTGAACCCGTTTTTCGGGCGAGTACCGAGTGCATTCTCGGTGGAAAAACCGCTGAAAGGTTCAAATACCGGCGCCAGCACCCCGTCGATGGAAAAGGGCCTGGGAGGGGCAGCAATCTGCAGTGACTGATTGGGGGATCACAGAAAAGAGTAGATAGAAAGGAGGAGCAGAGACACCACGAACAACAGGAGAAATCACTAAGACTTCATAACTGGGATTTCCTCACATTTATGAGCCAGATTCGATGATTTAGGCGAGAACCAGAATGTTAGAGGCACAGTTCACAGGTTATTGTAACGTGTGAAGTACAGAAAGAAAGCGATAAGTTTTGTTGGCACTGGTTGGCTGTACTGCCTGAACTAATGAGAATTAAAACCACTGAAGCAGAGTTGGCTTGCAAACGCTCGTAACAGGACACATTAATCTGGTTCACCAAAAAAATATCTTTGTACTGAAGTGCATTATGGCTACAGGGTCAGTTGTAACCAAGACCACACAAGAAAAAAAAAATGAAAAGGTGTGAAAAATGCCTGTAAAAAAGGACAAATGTGACCTTAAGCAAAATTTAGAGAAATTCCTGTTACAAGGTCACTGTGTACAAGTCTGATGAGCAGATATTCTAGTGACCTGTGAACAAATATGCATGAACTCATCAGTCCTTCTGCTAGATGAACTAAAAAAAAATTAATTTACAGCAGAGTTTTTAAATTCATCCTTCAAACATATTTTCCCCCTGCCACATCAGCACGTCATTCTGTACGCTTTACAAATCAAGCTAACTCAAAGTTAGCGCCATCCATTTATTACGAGCCAGTCGCATAAACTCGTCTTTGGACAGTTGCTTCACTTCAATCATCTTTTTCACTACCTGCAGTCTCAGGACTGATGCCTTTAACATTAACTTCACCGAGACCATCGCTCGTCATTTCAGCATGCTGAACAGGACCCGTAACCATGTCTGCATGCCTTCGAGCTCACATTTTAGAGGCCTGTTTGTGTTTGATAGCAACACTTCCTGGAACAGCAGAAGTCTGGGCAGGAAAGAGAGAGGAAGCTGCTGATGTTATCCAGGTTGCACATCAGTTTATCTCTGCAGTGCTTTTGGGTAGCTGTTGGTCTGAACATTGTGAGGTTCCTCTCATAGTGTGGTGATATTTTTAACATTTTGTGCGCTACATTTGCAGGAATCAGGTCAAATACGTCCAATACCCTCAATTCCACACTGAAATGCAGCCCTTATTACGAGTAATCCGATCATTTTGCTGTTAGTTTTAAACCATTTAATAAACAAAAATGCATTTTTTTTGCTCAATTAATGAAGAAACCCCCCCCAATTAGAAACTAATTTTGCCAACATTTTTACTGTAAAGCAGAAAGACTGCAAATATTTGTTGGTCCCAGCTGATATGATGGTAAAATCAAAAATCTTTTGGTTTAGGACAGATAGCTCGCGACAAAACCAATCAGCAGATTAATCATTGTGATTCATCTCTCATATACTGAATATTTAATTGGAGGCTTTTTTCAGCTGATCGGTGAAGTCAATTTCCAGTCAAAAATACCCTGTAACAGGCTTTTCAGCTTTGGTAGACACTGCAGTGAAGAGGACACAGGAAGCAGAGGGACAGAGAGAGAGCGGGGGAAGACCTGCAGCAAAAGGCCTCGAGTCGAAGGAGAACCCAGGCCGCTGCATTTAGCTGTCGCAGCATATGGCCGCCCGCTCAACCTGCGATCTACACCTACGCCCCGTCAAGTCTTTCACCAGCATGACAGTGACCGAATCTCTGACTTTAAAACAAAAAGAAAAAGCTGTGTGCAGGCCCTCAGTATGTATGCGAGTCAGTTTTTAATAAGAACCAGAGTGATTACGTATCCAAACAACACACGGCATTGTTGAACTTGTGGATGACCTTCCGGCTGTTGAGCTTCTGGGAAAAATTATTCAACCTGCGTTCATGTGACCAAAGATGGATTCCCAGAAAACGACCCTGACACAGAAAACGTCAGGAAAAACAGGATTTAGCATAAACACACCCACTCCAGGCTTTGTTCCTTCCAAATTTCTGGCCTTTAAAGCCGAGTGCGGAGGCCTGCGGGGGATCCCTGAAGGGGTTTCCAGCTGTCAGAGGAACAGCTGTTACTTCACTCAGCAGCACAGTCATTCAGAACAGCTCCACTTCTGCTGCTACAGAGCAGTCAGCCCCGTTATGTAATTCAGCGCTAAATCGTGACTAACGTCAAACGTCACATGGAGTTTCTCTGGAAATAATCAAATGAGAAAGGGCTGCTTTCCATAGGCAGTCCAATGTGGATGCAGCAGGGCTGGGAATCCCTGCTCCACACGACAGTCTGCTTTCTGTCAGAGAGGCAGCGCGTGCACGACAGCAACTGACAACACCACTTAACACATGGAAAGATTTGATAAAGAAGCATCACAGACCTTCAGTCAGCTCTGGAGTCACTGGCAGATTTGTTTCTTCCAATTCTTCCATACCTGCACCAACAACAGGCCCAAAAACCTTTTTCCAAAAAGAGTTAAAGCCCCAAACTCAAATGTATTAACAATTCAAAACTAAATTTTAATAACTTTACAAAATACAGATTTACATTATGAACCGTCAGTGGGGACTGGGCAGTGATAAGTCTGTAAGACCTGTAACAAACCTTTCATCTGTACATTTAATGGTTACTTGTGACTACTGCCAAATAGATTTCTGTCTCAGAAGGGTCCTTCAGGGGAGAGACGAAGCACACAAATACATATACAGTACTAAATATACCCAGACTTTGAGGGTCTTTTAAGTTTTTATTTGGACATTCGCTGCCTTTTCACTCATTTCTAGTCTAGTCCTTGTACCTGAACCACTTCTGTAGACTTTGTAGAAGAAAAGTCATGCGGAAGAATCAGAAAACATTAGCAGGTATGTTAGCACAGCGACTAGCAAAACTCTCCATCGCCACAGAGAAGGGGTTTGCTTTATACACTGTATTTCCATGTATGTAAATACATGCTATAAGGAAGCCATTTCCCATTTTCTTATCAAAGTATGAAGAAATGAGGGGTGGCTTCAGCACAGCACTGCAACTAATAGAGTGAATAACACCATACACAGTCAAAAGAAATGAAAGAGAAATTTACATTCAAATTAATCAGATTGTTTGGGGGGGGGTGCATTTCGGTGTATGTATGGTCCAGATTTGATGAAAAATACATGTGCATGTTTGCCCCACTGAGACAAACGGAGCACCGACAAACCCACAGAGACGACTGCAACCATCAGTGACGGCTACGTGGTTACAACCATGAATATGCATGGACTCAAATCACTGTCTGCTCTGTTTTGAACTGGAGTGTTTTCACTTGTGTCCAAATTACAAATCCTTGCGGGATTATTGTGAAGATTCAATCGCTGAAAATCAGTTAGCCCCGGCCCTTTCCGTCTCCTGCATTCGTACCAGTAGGCTAATCGGGTTGGGCAATTCAACAGACTCCAACTCCACGGCCCTGAAGAAGTGAGTCCTTCTTTCAGAAGTGAAGACCTCTGTGAGCTGAAGGTCCTCTCTAAACAGAGCCTGCAGCAGGTGGAGAACTGGTCCATGTGTCTTTACAGCGAGCTCAGAGGCTGCAGAGCAGAACGAGGACTCAGTCCAAGGCTGTGGAGTTTGAATCCATCCACATGAGGAGACACTCAGCAGAGAGACTCTTATTTCTTGTCACCAATAAAACAATAATACACACAGTGCAGCAAACAGGCTTCCTCTGGTCACACAAACAGCTACACTAATCACCCACATGGTTCCAGATACGGAGGGTTTGGGGCCAGTTTGCATATAACTCTCTGCCACACCTCGGCATAAACTCAGGGAATACCTTCAGTATTACAGAAACCTCTCCTGTGTTCGGCTTTTTATTATCTGTGAAAAGTTAACAATGATCCTACCTGCGTGAGGCATGGTGATGGTGTCGTTGGCATTGTGGGAGCCCACGTTAAAGATGACCACCGCCGAGGCGTTGTGGGCTGCAGCGTTGCGGATCTTTTCCTTGTAGGTGCAGTTTCCCCGGGCTATGAGCGCCACCCAGGCCCCGGCCTGAGGGGGCACCGCGAAGCGGGTGTTGGGGTCGCAGGCGTGGCGGTCTAGCGGTGCTGCGGGCAGGACCACCAGCCCCTTTGCGTCCCGCTTCGGGGAGTGTTCGCCGTAGCGTCCGCACTCCGACTTCTCGGTGCGCAGCTCCGAGGTGGCCGGGTCCACGTAGGTGATGTTGACGAAGGCGGTGTACCACTCCTCCCTCTCGGCCACGGTGAAGTCCAGGCACAGCAGGTGGACAAAGCAGAAGGACAGCAGCCACGTAGAGAGGGCCAGGCTGCGGCAGGCCGCCACCAGCGAGCCCGGGGCCATGACGAGCGTCCCCGGAGTGAGAGCGAGCTGAGCGTCGATCGGTCGGAGGAGCCCGATAGCTTCAACGCTGGAGCCTCCTACTCCACCATGCTAAATAGCAAAATGTCCGGGGGCGTAGGTATCGCGTTTATACTGCCCTTTTTACGGGGAAAAATGTCTGTATTTGTTTTGGTTTTATTTAGCCGCTCCCCTCCGCCGCTCTCAGGCTACCTAGCAGCAGACGTCTGTTAGCCGTCTCCATTTCCAGCCGTCACCGTAAACTCACCGAGAAACACTCACGTAAACACGCATGAATGCGCACACCGAGGGGAGAATTCACCGCAGGAGTGACGGGACGTAACCCCGCTGAGGCGAGACACTGGGCGGCGGGCTGAGTGCACGGAGAGGTTAATAATTTGTTGGATATTTAAAGCTAACAGCAGAAGGCCAGCGTGGCTGCATTGTTTTGACTGGAACACTCACGGAAATGTCGACTACTAGTTCCGGTTATTATTCTGAAAAATAAAAGCATTTTTGATTTTAGTTACAAGCGAAAATTGCGCAATTAAAGCTTTTATTCCTCATCAAATTGCGATATTTTTTCATTATTTTATGAAGAATTGTCCCTGAGATGTTCTCGTGGATCAATTTTTAAAAGAAAAATAAATGGTCGTATTTTATTTTGTAGATCATTACATGTTATTTACATAAAGGATCTGAAGCGCTCCAATGGAGTTGAAGCAAATAATACTGAACAGCGCCACCAAGCGTCGCAATTCAAATTCACAGTGTGATTATAGTCAAATCTAGGGCATCATTTTAATGCCTTTTTTCTTTTTCTCTCCAGCTGTAATAAAACAGCAGGAGGGGGTCGTTTATATGCAATTAACTGTCCACTTGTTTTTGTCTACTGCATTCTTCAAATAAACTTTCACATCTTTTTTACTTTTTTTCTTTTAAAGTACAAATGTGCTGTTGCTGACTTGCCTTATTATAAAGGTTACTTAGACTAGTATTAAATATGTATCATAGTAAATAAGTACAGTATTATAACTTCCTACAATAAAAGTAAAAAACTAAAAATTCACTTGAATTTACTTTAAGATGTACACTAAAAGATAGATCAGTAAAAACATTTTCTGCTATTGTTTTTAGAGATTTCCCCACACAAAGACAGTTCAAAATACTGTATTACTAAACTACCAGGACTCAAAAGCAGACCCAGAGACTGACCACATTTTTACCGATAGTTTATTGCAAAAACAAAGATTCATGAGCAGAAACTCAACAACAGCTGTTTGCTCAGATAAGCAGGACTGGAACAAAGCAGAAACTCTGCTTCAATCACTAGAGGAGAACACTAGATAGTAATTTAAGTCCTAAAAATTTTTTATGTCAATTATTGACTTTATTCCCCAGTTTGGAAACTGGGGAACAAAGCAGATGTTAAGAATTACAAACCAATTCTGATGCTTTTGACCATCAAACATTACTGTCTAGGTTAACAACATTTAATTTCTCTGGATAAGCCATCCTTTGGATGAAGTCATATTTGGTAAATAGAATTCAGAGTGTGTCTGTCAGTGGTATCAAATCTCCCTACTTCGATTCTGAAGTAGGAGTACCTCAAGGTGCCATACTTGGACAAATTTTATTTTCTTTATAAATTAATGACTTACCAAATATTTGTAAACATATCAATACTCAGCTGTATGCAGATGATGCTGTTATTTTTACACAGGCAAAGTCTAATATGGAGGTTTTGGAAAAAGTGACAATAGGTATGAACTGTATTCAGGAGTGGTTACTAAGTCATGTTTACTAAGTCATGTTTACTACTTAATTTAACAAAAACTGTATAATTTTTCTTAATGGACCAACATCAAGAGTATCTTCAAATATCTTTCTTGAAAGAAGAACTTCAGATTGTAAATGAAGTTAAACATATTGGTTTTACTATGGATTCCACTTTATAATTCAGAAATCATGTTAAACATACTGTATGTAAGAACAGTTTAGTTTGGTTTTTATTTTAAAGATCTACCCACTGTATAATTCTTTTCAGTTGAATTGAATTAAGTATATTTAGGTTCTGGTAAACTACATCCGTCTCTGTGGTTTCTCTGTTTTGTCTGAGCTTTAAGCCGGTTCATGACATAAAACTGCGGCTCCTGGTTTTGGGTCTTGGACTCTTTGTTTCAGTTCCTGTTTACTCCCATTAGCATTATGTTTAGGGTTTAAGTTGAATGGTCTCGAGTTATCTTCATAGGCTTCCCTTCTGTCTTGTTCTGTGTCAAATTTAAGCTTGTGTCTGTGTTTAGTCACTGACTAGTTTTATTTTGGTAGCTGTTTGTTTGCATCTTGCTCCTAGTTTTATTTCCCTTGTGTAGTTATCTTTGATTAGTGTCAATGAGTCCTGTTAACTGTTGCTCCCATTTCCTTGATTTCCTCTTCCTATCTGTCCCTTGTTGCATAGTACTGTTTACCTGCCTGTCTGCTTCTCTGTGCATATTGGACACCATTTTTTCCATCTGTTTTTGTGTTGATATTTTTGGACATTTACCAGCCAGTTCAAAGGCTCTTTGTGTTTCTGCATCTGTGCATTTGGGTCCTAACCAGCTGCACTCCACGACCCTGCGGCCGATTCTTCTATTTCTGTTTCTTCTGTTTATGTTTAACTGTATCGTCATCATTTTTGCTTTTATTATCAGCAGGGAGGAAACAGATGCAGGGCTGCACTCACTGTGGATCCCCGCTTAAAAAATATCTGCAACATTTTTAGATTTAAAAGAAGTTCAATAAACAGCTTTTTGGGGATTTTTACTTTGATGAATGAAGCTTATTCCTGCTTGTGATATGTTTTCTAATTATACTGGAGTTGATTTATTTTTGCCTCTATTCATGTCTACATAACGATGATTTCAAGAGTCCACAGTAAAATAGCAGGAGAAATGAGGAGTCTGCAACTGTGTAGCTGTGTTGTACTTTTTCTTTAGTTGCTGTTGTTCTTCTGCAAAAAAGAAAAACAATATAGAACTCAAATATAAATCAGACAAGTATCGAATATCACTAAATCCATGATTTCATGACTTTTAAAAAGTCAAACGCCATTTAAAGTTCACATTCCTGTTGGAGTCAGACATTAATGCAACACTCCAGAACCAAACCAAAGTGCTTCACTTTTCAACAGGATGGAAAGAAATAAATTTATTGAAACTCCTGCGACCAATAACTTATGATACTACAAAACAAAGACATCAGTGTGTAACCGCGGCTCTGCTCTGCACTCAGTGTCAGACAGGTTTCTACTCAGGGAGCTTCTGCTCGGTTACTCTCTGGAATACCTGCCTGTGCTAATCAAAGCGCCCCCTGCTGGTGGAAAAGGAGCTAGAGAAAAAAGTCTCATGGATCTGAGTCAGAGGAAACTAACCTTCAGTTGGATCGAGAGATTTTGAAATTCTCTCTTCTTGTTATTGTCTGTTTATTAAAATAAGTTCCTGGCAGTGTCCTGACGTTCAATCCTTTTGTGTTCAAATCATGACAATTTTTCCCCTCAGATTTGTTTCATGTTATATTTATACATATAGACACAAAGTACTTGTCCTGGTTTTCATTAGTTATTGATTTATTTGTTGATGTACAGCAGAAACTCTTTTACATTTTTGATGTCTGTTCATGGGTGAGAAAATCTGATGGCTGTTGCCAAGTTTTAAAGTAATAATGTTCAAAAATTATTAATCTTCTGATATACATAAAAAAATTTAATTATGAAAACTGATGAATTTATCACCGAAATATTGAGCAGACATTTTCACTGTGCTCTGTTATATAAAACTGTGTTTACTTCAATGCTTCTTCCTGGATTCAGTCACAGCCTGATAACTCCTCCCTCTTCACCTCCTCTCTGTTTCCTCGTTCCCTCCCCTTCAGATCTGCAGTTTGAAGATGGGTGTAGCCAACATGTGGTGCTGTGTCAGAGCTGACAGGCTCCACCCACTGCAGAAACACCTGTTGTTGAGATCAGAGGTCAGACTAGTTTCAGTTATAAGGAAGTGAAACTCACACAGTCACTGACACTGAGAGGAGAAATGGCGCAGAAAGGAGTTCAGCTGGACCGAGAAACCTTCTCTTGTTCCATCTGTTTGGATCTACTGAAGGATCCGGTGACTATTCCCTGTGGACACAGCTACTGCATGAACTGTATTAAAAGATTCTGGGATGAAGAGGAGGAGAAGAAGAAAATCCACAGCTGCCCTCAGTGCAGGAAAGCTTTCATACCGAGGCCTGTCCTGGTGAAAAACATCATGTTAGCAGAGTTGGTGGAGCAGCTGAAGAAGACTGGACTCCAAGCTGCTCCAGCTGATCACTGCTATGCTGGACCTGAAGATGTGGCCTGTGATGTCTGCACTGGGAGGAAGCTGAAAGCCACCAAGTCCTGTTTAGTCTGTTTGGTTTCTTACTGTGAGAAACACCTCCAACCTCACTATGATGCAGCTCCATTAAAGAAACACAAGCTGGTGGCCCCCTCCAAGAAGCTCCAGGAGAACATCTGCTCTCGTCATGATGAGGTGATGAAGATTTTCTGTCGTACTGATCAGCAGAGTATCTGTTATCTCTGCACAATGGATGAACATCAAGGCCATGAAACAGTCCCAGCTGCAGCAGAAAGGACTGAGAAGCAGAAGGAGCTCGAGGTGAGACGACTAAACATCCAGCAGAGAATCCAGGAGCGACAGAAAGATGTGAAGCTGCTTCAACAGGAGGTGGAGGCCATCAATGGCTCCGCTGATAAAGCAGTGGAGGACAGTGAGAAGATCTATACGGAGCTGATCCGTCTGATCCAGAAAAGAAGCTCTGATGTGAAGCAGCAGGTCAGATCCCAGCAGGAAACTGAAGTGAGTCGAGTCAAAGAGCTTCAGGAGAAGCTGGAGCAGGAGATCGCTGAGCTGAAGAGGAAAGACGCCGAGCTGGAGCAGCTCTCACACACAGAGGATCACAACCAGTTTCTACACAACTACCCCTCACTGTCAGCACTCAGTGAGTCTACACACTCATCCAGCATCAATATTGGTCCTCTGAGCTACTTTGAGGCTGTGACAGCAGCTGTGTCAGAGACCAGAGATAAACTACAGGACATTCTGAGAGAGGAATGGACAAACATCTCACTGACAGTCACTGAAGAGGATGTTTTACTGTCACCACCAGAGCCAAAGACCAGAGCTGGATTCTTAAAATATTCACATGAAATCACACTGGATCCAAACACAGCACACAGAAAGCTGTTATTATCTGAGGGGAACAGGAAAGTAACATTTATGGAACAACAACAGTCTTATTCTGATCATCCAGACAGATTCACTGTATGGTGTCAGGTCCTGAGTAGAGAGAGTCTGACTGGACGTTGTTACTGGGAGGTGGAGTGGAGAGGGAGAGGAGTTGAATGTAGCAGTCACATACAAGAATATCAGCAGAGCAGGGAGTCAATGACTGTATTTGGATTCAATGACAAATCTTGGTCATTATATTGTGACACAAACAGTTATAAATTTTGGCTACAACAAAGTCCAAACTCCCCTCTCAGGTCCTCGGTCCTCCAGAGTAGGAGTGTACCTGGATCACAGAGCAGGTATTCTGTCTTTCTACAGCGTCTCTGAAACCATGACTCTCCTCCACAGAGTCCAGACCACATTCACTCAGCCGCTCTATGCTGGACTTTGTCTTTGCTCTGATGGAGCCACTGCAGAGTTGATTAAGCTGAAATAGTCAGAAGTCATTGAGGGACAGTTGGTTAAAATGTGTGTTTCAGTTTCTTTGGTCTCCATCATTGTTGTGCTGTTTCTTCTCTGCACAGAGATCACCTGTCAGTCACACTTTATGGCTGCTGCTTTGTCATCTTATTGTTTGTTGTCCAGTTAATGATTGAGTTTGTTTGAACACAGAAATCTAAAATTGTGTTTCCATTTATCTTAAATGTTGTCCAATCACAGGAACACTGTTTCTCTGAGTTTGGCACAAAGATTCAAATATTTTGGGAGGAGGTCAGAGTGACGTGAGAAATTTATGTCAAAGAAATTCTGCTGCACACAAAAGTGTTTCTAGTTTGTACAAAGAAGGAAATAATTACAATCAAAGTGAGCAAACAATAATGAAGCTCAGCTTTTTAAATGACCAAAAGATAACAGCAATGTTTCTGAAAATATACTCACAGATCAAATGTTACACACTGGATAACAAATGATTTGGATCTTGGAAAATCTTCACTTCTTGTACACAGACACACAAATGAGCAGATATGAGACCAGGTGGTGAAAAATCATGTTGACATGAGGAAATCAGGGAGGAGGAATTCATGTCAGGAAACTGATGAACAGTCTAAATGTTGTGACTGTGTTGGTGAGAGTAAAAGTGTGAAAGATGTGTAAATAAAATGATTCTACATTTGATTCTTCCTGCATGAACCCGTCTGTATTCAATGATGGATGTTAATAAAGTTGTACTGATACCAACACCATCACTGATTCTGCTGATGGATCATTTTCACTTATTGATCCCTGATTAATATTCTGTGCAGGATAAAATAGGCCCAGACATGTTTTTAGGTTTCAGTTCAACTTGTTCATATCTTTGGTTCAATCAAACTATCAGTAAAATATTTTAATGTTAAAATATAATTTTTTTTAATGAATGTAGTTGAAAAGAATATAACAGGAAATAAATGAGGAAAAACACTAAAAAAGTAAATTGGTGTAATTATTGTACTCAGCTTCAGTCCATCAGTGATGTTCAGTGTATTAGTGACACACATTATGTGACCAGCAGAGGGAGCCAGAGAAGCTTTTTGACCTGAACGTCAACATTCAGAGAAGAAGAGTTGATGTTGCAGTTTGTATACAAGAAAATCAGCAGAGCGGCAAATTTATTTGAATACAAGGACAAATCTCTGGCATTACATTGTGACACAAACAGTTATAAATTTCTCTTCAACAAAGTTCAAACTCCCCTCTCAGGTCCTCGGTCCGACTGTGAAGCCGTCATAATATGTTTTGAGCAACTTAGCTTTGTGCTCCAATATGGTCCAGGTGTTGCTTGTGTCTCTGCATTTATCTCCAGTCCACAGCAGGAGAAAGCTGCATTCTGTTCCTCGGTTCAGTACTGTGCCAAAATATCTAATTGCTCAGCACAGCACTACTTTTTTGTTTTTAACTACTTATTTATTTATTTACTTACTAAGTTATTAGATTTGCTGAAATAAATGAAACGATGAAAAGGATGTTTGGTGATTTGCAGTGGAAAATGTGTGAAAGGTCATACTGACTACAAATTTATCCATCTATTTTAAATTTTCAAAACTTGTTCCACCGTTGGTAGTAGCTTTGTTTTAGACAGTGAAAGTACTTGAGCATGAAATGTTAAACATTTGTGAGTCACAGAAGTCAAAGTTTTGGTGAAGTTAGCATCATTTCTTGGTGACACTCTGCAAATGAGGGGAAAGGGTGTGTTCATGCTTGAAAGTAGATACGCCCCAGGAGAAGGAGGAGGACCTCCAGTGGCTGCCAGCCAAGTGGGAGTAGCAATTTTAAGTGGCTGCATCTGTATTTATGTATTCTGGTTTTCCTTGTTGCATTCTGCAGACCAGGGGTGTCAAACTCAATCATAGGACGGGCCAAAATTGAAGCCACAGTCTGCATCATGGGCTGGACAGGATTTAAAAGATTATTAATCAGCAATATGAATTTGAATGGCTAGAATCAAGCAGCTTTTTCCTCAACACATTAAATAAAAATATAATTTGCAGATTCTTCAGGTAAAAACTGTGATGTGAATTTCTGTGCTTCACAGTCAGAAAAACACTGGTAAACTGTGCAGTGTGTCCAGTTTATCAGCAAAAAGCACAGCTGCAGACACAGCGGTGGAGACCTGGTCTGATTTGTTGGGGGTCAATCACACACATAATCACCGAAGCTGCAGCTTTAAGGCATTAAGATGCTTCATTACGTTGCAGAGAAAAGCCGAATCAGACACGTCTCATCCCGGAGCCCTGCTCAGTCTTTTCCTTTACTCTCCATGAACTGACAGATTTCCTCAGGTAGATCATCGCACCTGTGTGATAAGGCACGTCAGCACATTCAGAAGCTATTTCCTCCAGAAAAGACTGAAACTGACGGTGATTTAAACCTTTGCCTCGTTCACTGTCTGTGTTGCTGGGCTTATTTTTTGTAGTATATGTGGTGGGATGCTATTTATTTATGTGCCATTAATAGTAGCTCTATGACATCATCTCGCAGGCCATATAAAATGATATCATGAGCTGGATGTGAGTCTGACACATGCTACAGACAGTCCCTGTACACTGGTCTTACAGGCAGCTGCAAACTAAGAGCAGTGCCGTTAGTTCACAGGACAGCTCGTATCACCAAAATCACTGTTGTTATGACAACGGTCACAGTGTGCTTTTGTGGAGGTGGTGCTGTTCATCCTATTCTGTGCTCTTCCTCTGTCATGTGTGAAAATAATTATGCATACCTTTGAGTGGGGATTGGTCAGTGCAGAGTTCAGCCTGAAAGCATCTGTTTCTCAGCTCCACTCAGCTGCAGTATTTAACCTCAGCTCTGCTCTGCACTCAGTGTGATTGTCGCTCAGCTTCCACTACAGAGTCTTCAGGAAGCTTCTGCTTGGTTACTCTCTGGAATACCTGCCTGTGCTAATCAAAGGAAACTTGTTGCCCCTGCCTGGTCAGGGATGAGGGAAATCTGGAAGTTTTGGCCAGTTGTTTAAAAAAATATTTATTAATCTTGTGATTTACATAAGAAAATGATTATGAAAACTGATCAATTTACTACCTAAATATTGAGCAGACAAACATTTTCAATGTGCTCTGTTTTATAAGAAAAGGTTAAACTGTTTCTGCTTCCTGGATTCAGTCACAGCCTGATAACTCCTCCCTCTTCACCTCCTCTTTGTCTACATGTTTCCTTGTTAGCAGGGTGGTCAGATGAATGTGGATTTGGATTCAATGACAAATCTTGGTCATTATGTTGTTACACAAACAGTTATATATTTTACTTCAACAAAGTCCAAACTCTCCTCTCAGGTCCTCGGTCCTCCAGAGTAGGAGTGTACCTGGATCACAGAGCAGGTATTCTGTCTTTCTACAGCGTCTCTGAAACCATGACTCTCCTCCACAGAGTCCAGACCACATTCACTCAGCCGCTCTATGCTGGACTTTGGCTTTACTGTTATGGAGACTCTGCAGAGTTGATTAAGCTGAAATAGTCAGAAGTCATTGAGGGACAGTTGGTTAAAATGTGTGTTTCAGTTTCTTTGGTCTCCATCATTGTTGTGCTGTTTCTTCTCTGCACAGAGATCACCTGTCAGTCACACTTTATGGCTGCTGCTTTGACATCTTATTGTTTGTTAAAAACTTTCCATCATTTTTGATCTCAGCAATTTTATAAATTCAAAT
The DNA here is from genome assembly GCA_024447675.2 of Pterophyllum scalare. Classification (NCBI taxonomy): domain Eukaryota; kingdom Metazoa; phylum Chordata; class Actinopteri; order Cichliformes; family Cichlidae; genus Pterophyllum; species Pterophyllum scalare. Next base: position 17,623 of record JAMQGT020013274.1, read on the forward strand.
TAGTTTTTATTTATTTTTTCTTATAATGTAAATAACTCCTTGAAGCCCAACTGGAGTATTTTCAGGGTGCAGCATGGGGCTCCACCCACACTTTGGGTAATCAATGATTCAGAGAGGTGATAACCCCGAGAGCCATATTTGCAAATCCACCCTTACTGTGCTGTTAACCTGTGCAGTCACTCGATGGTGAAGATGTATTTGTCCATGTTAATTTTATTTCTATAGCACATTTAAAACAAGGTTGTTGACCAAAGTGCTTTACAAGATTAAACTACAAAAATAAGCAAGATAATTCCATAGGTCCATAGAATAGAATGAAACACAGAAGATAAAAACAAAGAAATTTAATAAATATGATGCAATAAAAAACAACACACTAAAACAAGAGTCACCACAACATAAAACCTGATAGGACTCAAACTGAACTTGAATTAAAAGCCAAGGTAAAAAGGTGAGTTTTCAGAGAGGATTTAAATGACTGTATGGACTCTGCAGTATGAATGTGCAATGGCAAATTATTCCACAGTCTAGGAGCTCCAACTGCAAAAGCCCGACTCCCTCTATGTTTAAAACAAGACCTCGGTTGCACTGAGAGCCTCTGCTTAGATGATCTCAGTGCTCTTTTGGGGTTATAAAGTTTGAGCAGCTTAGCCAGATATCTGGGTGCCATTCCATTTAAGACTTTAAAAGTAAGTAAAAGAATCTTAAAATCAATATGGAACAGGACAGGGAGCCAGCGTAAGCCTGCTAAAACTGGAGTGATATGTTCATGCTTTCTAGTGCCTGTCAAAAGACGTGCAGCAGCATTTTGGACTGCAAATGATGGAGTGATGATTGTTTTTCAAGACCTGAATACAGAGGATTACAGTAGTCCAATCTAGAGCTGGTGAAAGCATGAATAAGTTTTTCAAGGTCCTTTGGAGGAAGATAGGATTTAGCTTTTGCAATTTGCTGTAACTGATAGCAACTGGTCTTTACAACTGTGTTCACTAGCTTCTCAAACTTAAAAGAACTATAAAAAAGCACTCCAAGGTTTCTGACAGTTAAAGAGCCATAAGAAGAAAGAAGAGAAGCCAATATGGGAGAAATCTGCTCTCTCTTTCTAGTCCCTGTCAGTACTCTAGCTGCAGCATTTTTGATCAGCTGAAGGCTTTTCAGGGAGCGTTTAAGGACAGCCTGATAATAATGAATTACAGTAGTCCAGCCTAGAAGTAATAAATGCATGGATTAGTTTTTCAGCATCAGTCTGAGAAAAGATGTTTCTAATTTTATAAATATTGGGCAAATGTAAAAAAGCCGTCCTACATATCTGTTTAATATGTGCATTGAAGGACATATCCTGGTCAACAATGACTCCAAGATTTCTCACAGTGTTACTGGAGGCCAAAGTAATGCCATCCAGAGTAAGTATCTGGTTTGACACCATGTTTCTAAGATTTGTGGGGCCGAGTACAAGAACTTCAGTTTTATCTGAATTTAGAAGCAGGAAATTAGAGGTCATCCAGGCCTTCATGTCTTTAAGACATTCCTGCAGTTTAACTAATTGATGTGTATCATCTGGCTTCATGGATAGATAAAGCTGAGTATCATCTGCATAACAATGAAAATTGATGCAATGCTTTCTAATAATACTGCCTAAGGGAAGCATGTACAATGGAAATAAAATTGGACCTAGCACAGAACCCTGTGGAACTCCATAATTAACCTTAGTGTGTAAAGACAACTCCCCATTTCCATGAACAAATTGGAGTCTATTAGATAAATATGATTCAAACCACTGCAGTGCAGTACCTTTAATAGCTATGGCATGCTCTAATCTCTTTAATAAAATGTTATGGTCAACAGTATCAAAAGCTGCACTGAGGTCCAACAGGACAAGCACAGAAATACTTCCCACTGATTTAAAATGTGTCGTGGATGTTGTGCGCTTTGTCTTCAGTAAACGTCCTGTAATGGTCGTGAGGCAGACAGAATCTGGACCCAAATGCAGGATTCAGGTAACAGAGCACGAACTCAAAATTGAAAGTGAAAACATGACGAGTCACTTTAATCAGCCTGACCCACTCTGTCATCATAGACAAAATAAAAGTCTGTTATAAAATATATCATTTATTTTATGTCTGCTGTCATCATTTAGTCAGGTGTGGTTATTTTTGTGAAGGCAGACGTCACATTAGCTCACATTTAAAACATTTAGTATTAAAGAATCAGAAGATTATACATGTGCATCACAGGCCATAGAAGCAGTGCTGTGACTCTCCTCCTGAGAAGAGCACAAACTCCAGGCTGAGCATAAAACTTTATCCGACCTCTATCTACAAACACAACAGATACGGAGAGCCTTCGTCATTGGTCCGTCCAGCGGCTCTCATGGCTCAGATTTCTTCCATCAGAGATAAAAGCTCTGTAAAAGAAACACATCATTACAAGGCAGTTTTATCCTGTCATGGTCCTGGGACACTGGCCCAGTGTTTTGACTTCCTTTTTGTTTACTTCTATGTCATTGTATTTTTGGGGTTTTTCTTTTTAGTTTTCTTGGTGTGCGTTGATTGGTTCGGATCATTCTTATGAAAACAAGGAACAAACACACGCACCAACTCTTTATTACTTGCGGCAAGGAGGAAACCTGTCCTCTGAGCTCAGCTCCCGAATCAAGAGGAAGTTGTCATGGTCCTGGGCCTGTGGCCCAGTGTTTTGAGTTATGTTTCCCTATTTTGGTTCCTTGGTTTCTCTGGTCCCTGGTGTTTCCCCCCTGTGATGTTCCTGGTCCTGTCTCTTCCTGTTTTATTTTGATAGTCCTGTGTTCCCTATGTCTTGTGTTTGGCTTTGCTTCCCCCTGTGGTTTGCCTTATTTGCTGCACCTGCTGTGCCCTCCTGTGTCCTATTCCCTCATCAGTCCTCGTGTGTATTTAAGCCCTCTGTTTTCTTCTGTTCTTTGTCGTGTCATTCGTAGTGGTAGTTCCTCGCTGTGGTCCCTGTGTGTTTCCTGCGTGTTTCCTGGTTTCCCTGGTCTCCTCCCAACCCATGCATTTCCCGGGGGGAGTTCATGTGTGTTTTTGTTCCCCCCTTCAGTTAATAAACCTGTGTTCCCGGAGTTCTGCTTTTGGGGTCCTGCCTCCTTCCTTGCCACACTGCAGCTCCTCCCGCCGTGACAGAAGTGACCTTTCACTGAACAGAGAGGAAGAGGTCTCCTGAGCGTCAGCTTCCTTGCAGCAGTTTTATTCCAAACTTTCACAGTAAAATCACGTGGGTTACATAAAACTCAGTTTACAACGTGTAAACAGCATTCTTGGCTCTTTCCTTACCATATATGGTAGTAAGAATACCGTGGAATGTGTTTACGTGTACATGGTATCCGTGTTATACGTGTCTGTATGTGTGTATGTGGTTCTGCAGGCTTTAAAACAGCCTGTAGGTATGATTGTAACTTCCTTCTTTAAGGAATATCACCACATGTCTCTATTAAAAATGAAAAAAAAAACAACAGTATGATATATAAAACAACTTATAAACTTATAAAAGCAGAAGATATGATAACTCATAGTAAACAGAAAACAGTTTACACAATAATCCTAACACCTCCCTCTGCTACCTGAAACACAGCAGTTCAAGTCTGTCCACATATTTTCTAGATATACTTTCACTTCTATTTAGGGGAAACTCACACAGTCATTGTTGCAGAGAAGAGAAATGGCGCAG
>JAMQGT020013275.1:0-128022 GCA_024447675.2 Pterophyllum scalare
TGTGCCAGAGGGCCTGGGTTAAGTTTTGCCAGTGGCACAACTCACCCCCCACTATTATTTATTGTAATTGTACATTGTTTTCTTACATTTTATCACTAAAACTATGTGACATTCTTCATTTTAGACCAAAAATAGAAATAGATCACCATGCCACTGAATTCTAAGAGGAAGAGGCTTCCACCAACTGCTTCACCAATTACCCAGTTCTGCTCATTCTGGACAGCCATGAATCTCACTGAAGGTGGTGACAACTGCTAAATAAAATGGTGTTATGCTCACCCTGCCACCACACACCGCTTGCAACCTTTAGACAAAACAGTCTATAATGCAATGAAAACCTACTACAACAGTGTGATGGATGGATGTGCACTAATCCTGGTAGAACCGTAACGATTTACGAGGCCCCAGAACTTGTAAACCAAGCATTCATTTCGGAAATGGCGCCCAGAAACATCACATCAGGTGACGGACATATTCCCATTCAACAATGATATCTTCCCAGATGAAGATTATGCCCCATCAATGCTAACAAACAGGCCAAACCCAGAAGAAACCTCAACCAGTGCTGCTGCTGATCTGCCTGGACCATCACATGGGGAGCCAAGCCATGCCACAGGTCTTGAAGCAGGTCCAGACCCAGGTGAACCACCAACTCTTCCAGAACCAAATCCTGAGCAATCATCAAGTGACAAAACTGTTTCTTCTGCCCATTTGGGCTATGTATCTCCAGAAGCCATACTTCCCTTGCCAAAAGTCACAGCAAGAAGGCCCATAAGAAGAAAGAAAGTAAAATCAAAAATCATGACCGACACATCTGAGAAGATGGAGCTGGAGAAGGCACAAAAAGAAAAAGAAGACAAAATGGCTGAAAAGGAAAAGAAAAAGAATGAAAGGCAGAAGAAAAGGGCTCTCAAAGAATAAAATTAAACTAAACTAAACAAACAAAATTCATGATGAACTTTGATGAAGCAGAAGATGGCCTGGAGGACACACATGACAAAGAAAATGAAATGGGTGAAAAGGAGAAAAGGAATGAAAATAAGAAGAGAGGGGCTCTTAAAGTGTCCAAACCAAAAAAGAAAATGGTTCTCTCCAGCAGTACAGAAGAGTGACATTTCCATGCCACTTAACGATACGACTGACTATGAGACTTTGTAATTGTAAACTTTGCAGGCAAAACCAAATCCTACAACTACACTGGATTGTTTGAGAAGGTTGATGGTGCCAACATCAGTGCAAAGTTTCTAAGGCGAAGTAGTAAGAACTCTGTGGAAGGAAAGCCCATCTTCACTTTCAAGGAAAATGATGTAGTTATCCCTAGAGAGGACATGCATAAGAAAGTACCCACACCACAAAAACTTGGTGGTACAACCAGAAGGGAGCAGAAATTTATATTCCCCTGTAGCATTGACATGTGGGATGTTATGTAGTAGGCCAGCTCTGTGAAGAGAATTGCAGATAATCTGCTTTTCATTTAAATTTAATTTTGTTAGGAACATATCTTCATTTGTATAGTCCTTGTTTAAGAAAACTGGCCTTGAAAGTCATAAATTACCTTTAAATAGAATTGCTGTTTTTTTCTTCTTTTTTTCATTTTGAACTCAAATTTGTTCATGAAGCGCTAGGCCATGTTTAAGAAAACTGACCTTTGATGCTCATGTGGTGCAATCGACTTGTAGAAATCTAGCCTTTGATGTTGAAAAATAACTTTAAATAAACCTTAAATGAGTCATTTTGTATTGTATTTGTCTAGCTTTTATATAGCATTACAATTTCTGAGATCAAAATATACTGTTTTACTTCAATAATCAATGGCACAATTTACCCCGATGCATTCTCTCCAAATGCACAACTTACCCCGCACCGGGGGCAAGTTGTGTCACAAGACCACTTTTTTTCAGAAAGCAATATTTCTTAAATGCCATATTTCAGATCCAAAGTGATTGTTCCCAGGGATGCACCACATTCTGAAATATGTATATACATTTTAGTTGGAAGCATTACTATCATGCTCTTGCCTTAAAGTCACTTTAAGTAAAAAATGGCACAACTCTCCCCACTCTCCCCTAATCTTTCTCTGTCTAAAGTGAAAGGTGGCTAAGGGCAACAAGTACTTATCAATGTTGGCCTTGTGCTAATCTTTCCTTACTTATTCTCCTGTGGCAACATTAAAAAAATAAATGAGCACGTTGTAGATTGCTAGAATAAAAACTTCCAAATTTGGTCAAACTGACTCACTCTCACTCGTCTCTCATTTCAGTTTTCCCACAATTACTATTTACACATAAATCGGCAGCTCTTCAATTTAGGTTAACCAACGTTCATTCATTTCCATTTTAAGAAAAGTACCAAAATAAACCAGTCACTCTTTTATATTCAAAATTTTCTTGAACTTGATACACACCAAGAGGTACCTGCTGCTTCCTGTAAAGAGCCATAGTGATCTCTGTCTTGCCATACAGTACAGTACTGTGCAAAGGTCTCGAGCCACGCCTCATTTCTTTATATTTTGCTGGGAGAATGGGAAATAGGTGCAGCGATTTATTGAAACATGTGCAAACATATGTGGAAATGCAGATGATAAAGCAAAATCCAAGTTTGTACATTTCTAACAAGATTGAAAGTGAATATTCGGTGTGACCACCTTTATTGTTCGGCACAGCCTGAACGCTCTCAGGCAGCATTCTTGTCATTTCTTTAAGCAGTCTTCAGGAATAGTTCTGCAGGCTTCCTGAAGGACATTCAAAGCTCTTCTTTGGATGTTGGCTGCCTTTTGTTTCTTTCTCTGCTGAGACGATCCCACACTACTGCCACTTATTTTCAGTCCAGTCATACCCCGGCCATGTTTCCCTTCCACTGAGACCATTTCTGAAAAGGCCTGATTGAACAGTAGATGGATCAACTCAATTTTTTTTAAGGACACACTGCACAACATGCTGAGATAGAGCACAGCTACAGTAACAACTCTTTTAGAATCACCTCGTTGATGCAAAAATGTTATGCATGTCTAAAGATACAATTTAAACTTAGTGCTTTGCTAAGTTGTCTGTTATGTGTAGACACAACACAGGTTCATCCCTTTAGTTAGGTGCCTTTTTTATGCTTGAACATTCATGGGTCAATGTTACAGTAAGAAACAAAACAACATTCCTCTGAAAATGTTCAGGTACACAGACTGGACTGAAAATGAGTGAAAAAGCAGCCAATGTCCAAATTAAAACTTTGAAAGCCTGGAGAACTGCTGCTCAAGACCATTTTAAGAACAACAGGAAAGTCTGGCTGCTTGGAAGTAAAATATAAAGAAATGAGTAGTGGCTCAAGACTTTTGCACAGCACTGTACATCCTGTTGGCTTCTAAAAGTTACCAAACTCACCAGCTGCACTGGATCACAACAGTAGCACTACAGTCTTAAATGTGTTTTAACCTTCATGTATATCAAGTATGTAGCAGCACAATGCTGAAACTTCACCTCACAGCAAAAGCAGCTTTTTATCTGTGTTCATGTTCCTCAGGTTTACTCCCACACTGGCTGCAGCTGTGACTGATGGTTGAATGTGGTGCGCACTTTAAATGCCGTCTCATTTCACTGTAGCATACTTCTGGCATTGCTGTGTTCACCGTCCTTGTGCTGCACAGCACCTCTGAGCGCCTCATTCCCTGGTACATGTTTGACACTGAATACAGTTGACTGGTCATCAAGTTTAACACGCGCTCTCTCAGCGTGTCACCACTGAGCTCTGCTTTCTTAACATCTCCACTCACTGTGCCTTTCCTAAATCATTTTGTTCTTTACTCTGTCTCTGCACATGTGCACATGTGAGCTCCATTTTCTGTATTTGTAGCCTTTTTGCAACAGAAGATGAAACATTTATGAACCCTGTGGCGTGTACACAAACACACCAGCTGTCTCTTTGGTTTGTGCCTCAAACTTCTCCATTCAGTCTCCCTACCCAACCTCCCACAGTGGGAATTCTTGAACCTCTGCTCTGCCATTCCTAATCACCACTGAAGGAGCGGCAGTTTGATTTGTCAGTGTGATGCAATGTCAAGATGATAGTAAATGTAGTAAATGGTCTTGGGTTTCATCTGTACTGACAGCTTGAAGAGCATAATTTAGTCCTGGGAGGATTCTGTGAAGTGTGAAGAAAGTCCTTCACTCATACCGTACAATTCTTAAAGAGAGGCAGTTCTCAGAAGAATGGTGAACCTTTCAGAATGAATTACGTTGTTAAAGCAGTTTTTGGTGAGACTGAGAACCAAGAAGATCTATTATGGGATTTTTTTTTAAAGAGAAGGCAACATGCTTGGAAACCATCAGTGTTGTCTGTGATTGTTAATGACACTGAGGAGTTCTCAGGCAAAGTTAGAGAAAAGATGAGTAAAACAGAGCAAAGGAAATTTATTTAGTTTAATAATTTCACCTCCTTGTTTTCTGCTCTGCCTTTTCTGCTCTCAGGTCTTTCCCACTTACCACTTCCTTTGAAAAATACAGGGAACACTCATTCACACGGCTGGAAAGAGGGCTGCTGCTGCTTTTACAAATTAATTAATTCAGCTCTTAAACACTCACCCCGCCTGTGGCCTCTTGTGTTACTTTCCCACGTCTGTTTGTCCTTCTGAAAGAAGCTGCATTTGGGCCTTTTGTCCAATCACGAGCCACCGAGGACTCCGAGTACTTCAACAAAAGTGCCAATCAGAATGACTTCAATCACAATCACCAATTTGTAAAATCAGTTGGTTTGTTTGTTTGCTTTTTATTACACTTGTAATAAAAGCTACATGTTTCTTCTCTTCAGCAGCTATTTAATCTCATTAGCATGATCAATGTCAATTTGCCAGTTTGTAATTACACAGTCAGTTTGCAGTGCATTGTTGTTGCAGCAAAAACCTTCTGTGTGTAAAGTTAAATCTGGGTTTGGTGCCGTTATAGTTTTGACTGATGCATTTTATTAGAAAGAGCTGGAAAAAATATCAATATCTGGTCCGACTGATGAGTAGCTCATGAAATGCAGTTCATGAAATCAGAATAAATGCAACACAGACCCTTATGGTTTGTCTCAAACGTTTGAACTTGGAGGCTCAATTGATAATCGCTTCTTTGGCATAATGTGAATAAACTGTATACATAAGAAATTCTGAACTATGTTTTTTATGCAATCTGATTCCATCCGTCTTTCAATCATTAAAACTGAGCATACACCCTCAAACTGATGTCATATTAATGACAATGGAAAACAAACACAACATCATCTCTGGCAGCTTCTGCTGACTTCAGCATAGATTAAATTATGCAAGTTACATTTCTGTGTGTATACCATGATACCTGATGTCTTCTCTCTTTAATTTAAATACATCTGCTCTATTGCTTTATGCTACAAACATGCAAACACACAGATAATGTTTTTGTTTCTGGCAACAGAACACCAAAGAATGTCAAATGGAAAATCCCTCCAAACATGTTTGTGCACTAAAAGATACCAAAAAGTGCCCGAAGAGAAAGAGCAGCAGGAACATCTTTTTTCCATCAGTGAGCATCAGTATTTACTCAAAAAATGACCTCAGTTTCACAAAGGCACGATACCACTAGAATTAAATGGAAGCTACCCTTTGTCAGCCTCACAATCTCGTTTATCTACAAAAATTTTGCAAAGTATTTTGATCATTTTCCCTGTGATAGATCAATGTTTATATTACATCACCAGAGACTTTTAAGGCACTTGGAATCACTGCGCAACAGAATATTGCAGAGAGACCGCAGTTTCAGGCAGTGTGCAGTTCATGGTTAGATATCTCTCTGATTCTTGAGAAAACACATGAAATTCATATTGCATAATTGTGGTTATGTTTGCATAAAACTTATTGCAAAATTGTGCATGGACATTTAATAAAATATGCAAATAACCCAACAGGATGTAACAAGATCTTAAATACTAAAAAGTAAGAAAAGATCCATTTGAAAGACATATGCTGGAATATTTGTGGGCTCTGCAACGCTGTGACAAGAACTGGAGGGGGTGTGGGGGGTCAGTGTTATGAGCACACAGTGTGTGGGAGTCTCATTCCACGCTACAAACAAGCGTTTCCAAAAGATCCTGGGTTGCAGCAACACAGACACCTTGAATGGTTCTTTCTCACTCTGCCATGACCTCTGTGTTCACTTGAAAGTTTGCTTGTGAATAGATGGACATGTGGTGGGGGGTGGGGGGTGGGGTGGGGTGGGGTATTTGAACCCCACAACTTAATTAAAATTATCACAATGGAGCGTAAGAGGTTAAAACAGGTTACTAGTGTGGAAGCTTTGTAGAGGAAAGAAAAGTGGAGAGAAGGATGCATGACGCTTTTTCATTCATTCATAGTTCATAAATTTGTGGGTCTTTTGATGTCTTTCAAAGAATCAGACAGTGGGAGGTCTTTCTCTCTAATTCCACGGCTCACACAACACACAGGAAACAGTTTTTGCTACTTTTAGAAATTGGAAACAATTTATTTTTGTGAAAGGAGCGTTCTGCAGTTCATCAAGAGTTTAACTTGAACACATCAACACCATCCAATCCCGCTTGTGAGCATTCAGTTTTTGCTGCATGTGGCATTTGTTATGTGTGTACCATTTAGTAATATTAACCAAATGTGGGTGGAATTAAAGTGGGGTTTTATTGGAGTCTCTTTACAAGTTTCACTCAGCTGCGTTTTATGCTGTTAGAGTCACTTCAGTAGTGGATGATGATTAAATCGTGCTGGATGTCATCTTTCAGGTGCGCCTGTTTGGAGAGTGCTCTGTTATGCGTAAAGAAGGGGCAGGTCACTTCTCGCTACTACTTCTCTCCCTCTCTCCCTTCTGCTAAGGCGTGGTATTTCCCTCTCTCTCCGTGGGTGAAGCAGACTTCTGTTGGGCAGCTGTTGGAAGTGAACTGTTGGAGCCTTAAAAGCAGAGTCAGTAAATCTTCTCACCAGCCCAGACAGAGCGCCAGTCACCCAGGTGGTTCCGGTCAGAGAGCCATTTACGCGGCGGGGGAATTACACATAAAAGTCAAATGCCTGCTTCGTGATAAGGAGGATCAGTCGGATTTTCCCCTCCTAAATTCTGCGGGAATCTCGTGTTTGACAGCTGGCCTCTTTAATTCGGCTTCAGTTTAAGGCTGGAGGGCATCTCCTCTCTTCGGGATGATGAAGATATTTTCACCTTGCTTCATCATGATTATTGTCGCGCTACTTGTCGCCACCGTCTCTGCGACCAAGTTAAATGTGCCACGGCTGAGACTGTCCCACAAAGGTAATCTATCTATCTATCTATCTATCTATCTATCTATCTATCTATCTATCTATCTATCTATCTATCTATCTATCTATCTATCTATCTATCTATCTATCTATCTATCTATCTATCTATCAAGGCTCTCCATCACCATTGTGTGCCCGTGAAATATTTATTAGACTTTAATTCACTTCTGTCAAAAATAGATTCTTGTATTTCGCGCATTTATTGCTGCATATATTGCTTTTCTCATACTTTTCTCTTCGTGGTGGTCCGAGCTGGAAGCGTTGAATTGCTTTTTTGGCTACTGTTCCGCGGAGTTAATGCGCTCAAAGGAAGCGCACATGCATTCATTTGCTTGTTTGCAGGTTGAAATGGCTTTGCAGTGCAAGCCGGGGTGCGCAGCCAGAGGAGATTTTGGCTGAGGCTCCTCTTTCTGCGGTCAGATGCACCGCGGCGATCTCGTTCTTGTTGATCATTATAAAAGTTTATTAGGTACCTATAGGGAGGATGTTTCATAATGATCATCTTTGCCGCTAAATTGTTATCAGCCCCGGAGAATGTAATTAGACCTGGCCTTTGTTACTGCCGTTGCCCTCACAGGTGGATTTTGTGCGTCACTGTGTTTAAATTGTTCCGCTGCTGTAATCGGAATTCTCCAAAGTATGAACGTATTGATTGCTTGCTTGATGATAGATTTTTTTCTTTCTTTCTTACCAGAACCCAGCCATATCTTTTGGCCCGTTCCCATGAATGCTCTCCTCCTTTCCTGGCTTTAATCTGAGCCCGGTTGTTGTCCATGACTCACTCAAGTTTAATGATAATGAGGCAGTAAAGTGTGTGAGTGGTTAAGTGATGCTTGACTGGGTTTTTGCCAAACTATTGTCATTGTTTCGTTTCACTCAGGCCTGAGCAATTCTGTAATCATCATCAGCGCAAGATATCACACAGGATTTCCTTCTGTTCATTTTTTTTCAGGAGAAAAGTCACCATCTGAGCTTACTGGTCTTCCTGTTGCCTGGAATGAAAATAAATACAGCTCACTGGGAAGAAAGAGAGGAGGAGACCTAGGGAGTAAAAATGGAAGTGGTTTTTAATATTGAGGTTAAAGGGCAACAGGCACAAGGAGCAGAAACTTTGACGATCTGAATTTGTTTCACATTTTAGGAGAAGATGCAGGGAGGAGTTACTTCTGCAATGGAATTAATAAAGTCAAACTCTGGGCAAACACCAGAAGTGGAAAAAGCAGCGCTCATGATTGTGACTCACCGCATTCGCTCATGCAAAGCCTCTTTTTCAAATCCCATATTTTCACTTTGGTGGAGCAATAAGCAGATCCATGCAAAGCCATTTTTCTTCATAACTTGCCATCGAAAGACACTCAACTCTCATTTTATGAGCATCACGAGGAATGTGGGAAGGTCTCCGCTTACAAGATTCTCATTAGAGAGCATCCAGTTCTTTGCTTCCTTTCATGATGACCTCAAATTTGACCCATCAATTTAACCTATTTTACATAATTTCCCCACTGATTCAAGTCTCTCCTCTCCATGACTATCCTTTACAAGCAAATCTCTCATAACCTCTGCACGTGTCTCATTTTTACAGACTTTAATCTCTCCCCAGCCTCAAATCTTTCCTTCCCCTCTATACGGCTCTCTCTTGCTCTATCAGCTGCATATGCCATTGCAACCCCACAAAAGCCCAGAGGGTGTTTGTATTCCCAGGAGAATCCAGAGGTAATTTAGAAACAGGAAAAGCTGTCATTATCTCATTTCAATCACTTAGTTGGTAGAGGTTCAAGCAGGAAGAAGGCCATTTTTACCTCATAGGAATTGTTAAAGTACTTGGATTCCTCTCCTCTCATGTTTCTGTCAAACTCCACAGTTCTGGTGCATTATCAAAGCAAGTCTAGACAATTCAGTTAAGTTAATCATAAAAAGTCTTTTCTGCATATCGCATGGCTGTGGTGCCAACAGTATTTTAATGACTGTTGCAAACTGTGCCCAGTTTTAACTTAAATGTTTTCATTTGGCCTGTAAATCATTTCTCCACTCATGACTCTTTTCATTAGACAAAAACATACAGCAAGAATTTCTTAGTTTATATTTTTGAATAACATGTTTTGCAACTTTGGCTCTTAAATGTGAAAGCAAAAATGTGTGTGCTTGTGTGTGTGTCTGTGAGCTGACACTGAAGCGTCGAAGTCTGTAATGTGTGATGTGTTGGCTGGACTCCCTGCCCTCCCAGCAAAAGGATCTTTACAAATCTCCCATCATGCTTCTTTCTCTTTCTGTCTCTGTATGTCTTTCATTTTGTTCTCCTCTCCCTTCAGCCAGCCTACTTCTTTTATTCGTTTGAATTCTCTGGGTCTTGTGTGCTCACGCACTGCCACACACTGACTTTAGACACACACACCGTGTCTAACACAATATTCACTTTGTCTGGCTTAAGGCAGGGGGTGCACTTGAAAACACAAGCGTTCACATTGGCGTCCTATTCTGATCAGATTGCATTAGCTCTCCGTGTGAAGGGTCCTGTTTGTTTTTGCTTACAGCCTGTGAATTAATGAGTTTGTTTTCCTAGTTGTCTTTGCCTGGATGCACACATGCCGACTGGTGTTAGTTGTTCTTAGGTGTGGTTGTGTAATCTGTCATCGAGTCAGATGGAGATGGTCCGGAGAGATGGAATGTATCTTTCATCCTTTCGTCTTTCAGGCCTTTTTTTCTCCTTTCAACATCAGTTTCTCCCACCCTGCTCATTTATTGCAGCCTTTTTCTCTTTGTCAAGTTCAGCTGAAGTGCTCCCAGCGCTCCCAGTCCTCTGACCTGATCGAAATCCCAGCGAAGGAAAAAAAAAAGAACTAAACAAAGGAGACCGGAGGGTTTAGTACCCAAGCCAATGAGCTTTTCTAACTTTTTTTTTTAACTTGAATATATATAAGCTTTAGCTAGCTTGACTTTTTTGTGTTTTAGTAATAGCTGACATGTGTTTAGATCTAAAATGTCTGTGTAAAATGCTCACGTATAGTCAAGGGAGCCTTTTAGCCTGCAGGCTCAATAGCCAGTTTTCAAAGTTTACAGTACATGAACAATAGTCCAGATAGCTTAATAAAAGGGGGGAAGTGTAGGAATGGCAAGAAACAGACTGCAAATAAAGTTTTGATCCAAGTATAAGTTGTGATCCTTTATAGATTTCAGCTGTAAAATACACCTTAGTTAGAAAAAGATGTATTTAGGACCATTTAAAAAGCTCTCTAAGCTTTTGGGTGAAAATGGACATGCTGCTTAGTGTGGCTTTCAAAGTCTTGTATGCAAGTTTGTGTCCAAGAATTATCCACTGGATCTTCTCATGTCCGTGTTTATGTGCTTTGATTCGTTTTTTATAGTGGCAGTATATTAACTGAGTTTCATGATTTAAAGCAGTCAAATGAGAACTTCTCCCTTTCATTGCTGTTGTAGAACATTCAGGTTCAGAGAGTATTATTAGTGGCCCTGTGCTAACCAGTGCTATGAAAACGCAGATGCAGTAGATCAGGTATGTTATCCATGTGTAAACCGGCTCATTTAGAGGTGAGCTTTGAATTGATGCTGTTTCACTGCCTTCTTGCAGTGCACATCACCCTGCTTTTACCCACATCTGCAAACCTTTGAACAGGGAAGGAGGCAATTCTTTCACTGACTGTGTTCAACCACAAAGCTGATTGTTATTAAATATACTAGCAAAAAAGAAGAAGAAGACAAAAAATAATACTAGACTACAGCATGTATAAATGTAAAGATATGGTATGGTGGACTTATTCTATAATAAGTCATAAAGGATTGCCACAGCCTACCTGAGTATTGCTGCTGTCCATCCCTTTATGACTACAATGCATTGATATCCTGATGGTTGCTACAAACAGGATGACATGTCACAAAGTTCAGATCATCTCAACCCGGTCTCTTGAACATGACAGTGAGTTTACTGCACCCAAATGACCTCCAAAGTAACCAGATCTCAATCCATCAGAGCACCTTTAGTGGCCAACAAATGTGCAGCAACTATGTGATGCTATCCTGTCAATATGAACCCAAATCTCTGAGAGATGTTTCCAGCACCTTGTTAAATCTGTGCCGTGAAGAGTTAGTGCAGTTCTGAAGACAAAAGGAGATATAACCAGGTATCAGCTACATGTGCCTAATGAACTGTCCAGTGAGTATATAAGCAGTAAACTGTGTCTAACCCTGCAATTACCAAGAAAAACACAAAGCACATTAAACATCCTATCAAAACAGCACATAACTGTTGTGCATGTTTGTTCAAATGGGTCAGAGTGGGTTGCTCATGTTATCCCACGAACAACCTCCACCAATCAAAAAGCAAATATTGTTTTAAAACATTTTGCTGCTATAAGCTTTGGTTCCACACGTATCAGTCACGATAGAAGCTTATCAGCTAAAACAATGTACTTACAGCTTAAATCACAGGACTGATGTAGAAGTTATCTCCAAGCTTCACGCTTATGAAAATTGGAAATGTGATTGGTTGAAGGGTGTCAATTAATGTTCAAGCACAAATGCATGAATCCAAACTTTCATAACATATTCAACGCACCGGCTGCACATATTGCTGCAGGTCAAAACTGCATGCCATTTCTTGATAATATATAATTATTGTAAATCTAGTCATGCTGAAAATGTGTAAGTTTTTTAAACTCACGGGATCTTTGTATGAAATATTCTGCAATAAAAGACACACAATAGTACTTTGTCCCATCCAGGAAAATCACCCTTAATTGGTTTTGAGGCTACAGAGACATAATGAGAGTTTTCCTGTCTGGTGTGTAGACGTGCTGACAGAAGAAACACATTACGCGTTTCTAACACCACAGGCATGATGTGAGTGTGTGTGAGATAAATACACTATGTTGCAAGCACTAATGTGTGTGTGATTTACGTGTGTGTAAAGTGTATGAGATGCACGCATGTGTAACCGCGCTCAGAGATGTACTGCTTCTAAAAGTAAACATCTGCATGTACCGAACTGCTATAATGTGTGTGTGTGTGTGTGTGTGTGTGTGTGTGTGTGTGTGTTCAAAGTTAAAGACATGAAAGTGTCTCAATCAGAGAGCAATTGCATCTGATGTCCACACTTCTCAGGGTGTCGCAGGGTGTCACATGTGTGGCCTCATGTGATATACATCAGATGGTGAGCAGGCAAAAATCACTGATGAGACACAGATGGAGAAATTAGTGACAAGGGAAGTGAGAAGCGACAATAAATGTGTGAGACGTGTGTTGAGATCAGCGCAGATGCCAGGGTGAGGATAGTCGATGTTTGAGAGAAATAATAAGAAAAAAAAACTGCAATATAAGAAAAGAAGACAAAGACAGCAGCAGGAGGAGGCTGGATGACAAATCACGAACATCTATGATTAGTTTCTGTTTGGGAATGAATTACAACTTTAATTTAGTGGCTGCAGACCAACACATTCACACTCCTAAATTGTCACATGCTGGCATTTAGTCAGGAACCCGTTCTCGTCATATTTCCAATGCACTGAGAACCTTTTGGGATCATTTTAGTGAACAGGGTATGACTCCACCACTACTTTTCCTGACAAAGAAGAGCAAACAACCAACAAGCATCCATATTAGGAGGCACATGGGGTGGCAAATGAAGCAATCCTACAACCTCCAACCAGAAGACTGGAGTTAAGAGACTTGTTTAGAACTGCTATTTTAACACATTCCTTTTACTTTGGCTTTTAACTTTTCCTCCTTTGTCGCTGTTTTTGTGGGTTTACTGCAGGCACCAAAACTGTAAGGTATTAGGAAAAAAATATTTGGGTTAAAATATGTCATTTCAGAACATTTACCTCACCTTAATAGCCACATTTCTTCCATCTGTGAAAAGCTTCTCTGGCATTTCCATGGCTGTGTTTTTTCTGCAGCAGTGACATCACCACCAAAGCAATTTTCCCTCTGATCGCATGGAATCTTTTTCTGACACTGAGGGACTTCTGCTGAACTCCAGTGAACAGCCATGCATGTTATAAAAATATGCATAAATTTTGCAATGTGCAAAACGAGCATCAATATGAGATGTCACAGGGCTGTTTTTTCTCTTCTGAAATTATATGAGGCCCATTACACGACCGAGCAGATCAGAAACCTCCGGGCAGGTTGGAAGCTGAAGTGTTATATCTTTATTAACATAAAGGAGAGCTTTTATTTTAGTACTTTGGTGCTGGACACTGTGAGGAGATTAAAGGGAATTTGTTCATTTGTCATTTCATTGAATTTGCTGACAATAAGGAAAATTTATGGAGTAGAGGATGTGAAATAAGCCAGCCTTATCCTGTAAATGCTCAACCATCACATGTCTGGGAATCTCTGGACCTGATGATATGTGATAGCATCTAATAAAGGGCTTATGGCTTTACACAGCCGTAGCACATTTTGAGATTTACTCATGGCAAGTTGTAAGGCGGGCCTGCCTGTGGATAAACACCAACTCATTATCCTTAGGAGATAAATGTAACAGCCCAACATATCCCTTACAGTTCAAAGTTGGACTGATAAAGCAGTGTTGGATTTAAATGGCTTAATGCTGGTGTAAAACATGTTCAGGTAAACACCTGAAAGGTTAGTGTGCTCCAGCCTTACAAGGCTCAACTGTCTAAAGCAGAACTCTGAATTAAGACATGTCCCCGATGCTGGCAGTAATCAGTGAGCTGAAAGACGAACTGAAGAGGAGAATGTTCATGAAAGCAAAGAAACATCAAGGAAATTCAAAGATCAGAGAGGGGGAAAGGACACAGCAGAAAAAGAAGGAGGTGATGAAGGAAAGATCTATGAATGTGGAGAGAAAACCAATAAGGGATCCATGATAGAGTGACTGTAAAAGCAAGGGGGAGGGGGGTAAAGGAGCATTTGACAAGATGGAAATACCAGAGGAGGGCAGATAAAAAAGAGGTCATGGTGGTAGTGAGAGATAAATGGATGAAAAAAGACAGAGAGGGACTAAGAGAATGAAACGGAAAGGAAACGACAGGAGGTTGAAAGGGTTGAGGGAGAAAAATGAGAGCGGTGTAAGCATGACAGATAGAAGGATAAAGGGAAGACAGGAGCTAACCTGAAGACTGAAAGACACTGGTCCCTTTCAGAAGCAAAGGTTGAGGGTTCAAGTCCCAACAATGTGGCTTTGACTGTCTGTCATGTAGATTACTAAGTATGCCACTTACACAGAGGAGTTACAGGAGGTGTGTGTGTGTGCTGGTGAGTCTTGTGCATATAGTGGGAGTATCCTGTGTCCCTGTCTTTTGTGAAACCTCTCTGGCTACCCACAATTGTTTGACTAAACATGTTAAATAAAGAATAGATGCTTGTGTGTATGTGTGAGCATGTGTGCTTGTGTGTGTGCGTGTGTGTGTTAAGAGGCTAGCCAAAACCAACCTCGGTGTCCTCAGCGATCGCGGTCATGTTGTGTTGAGCATTCCAAATCACAGCAGCAGACACACCAAGGGGGGGCTCAAGTCCTGACAAACTATTTATCTAGTCTTTCCACACTCTGCCACACCCTAAAGACACACAACCGTTCCCCTCCGTGGTTTCCTCAAGAGGTCTACTCTACTATGGTTCTAGTTTGGGCCTTGTTTCCTGATAACAATCAGTCCCAGGAGTACGGAAGTTTTCTGAGAGCGTTTTAGGAAGAGCTCTTACATTTTCACACGTGTTTGCCAAAGCAGCACTTAATGCCGCTGAGAGCTTCTTAACTTCAGTGTCAGCGGAGCTGAAGATGATGTTAAATATACTTTAAAAGTAAAAACACGATGGAAAGATTATAAAGTGGCATAAAATGTCCACATCCAGGCTCTCAAGGTAGAGCTTTATTTTGGCATTAACTTCTTCAGGGTGTAGAGACACGCAAATGCCATCACAGGTGTGCAATGCTAAGTAATGTATTTGCACCATTTTCTTTAGCCTGTGGTGAGTGCAATGGTTCTCTAGCCTTTAAGGGCATCACCTAGGAAGCAAACAGCACTGTGATAGAATAGAATTACTATGCTTGGTTAGAAAAGTGTTTGTAGCAGCCTAACTGGGATGTTTTGTGCCACTTTTTTGTCATATTTTTCCATTTTTCTTTTCTCCATCGTTCCCTTCTCTGAGCACAGGTGGTTTGAGGAATACCAACAGCAGTCTTGTTATTTTCTTCTACACTTTAAAGTAAAGCTGGACTGCATATGAAAAATACACATATTACAAAGCTTAAGTGTGCTAACTGAAAAAAGAGCTGTCTGCAGCTACTAAATTATTGCCATTTCTAATCCATGTTACTGTCTTTTTCTCTCCTATTTGGGTTCCAGAAATTAAAATGTTGCACAAGTGCTTCTTTAACATAATTAGATTCTTTTTAATGACTTATAGAGTCTTTTTTGTACAAACATTTATGCTTTGAAGTCTTCTCTGCACAGTTTATCTAGGTTAGGTTAGGATAGGTTAGGTTAGTTGTTTCAGGTAAGCCAACTAAAACTACCTCTGGGGTTGTCCTGGTGTGTCTGTAATCATCCTAGTTTTCCAGTATGGTGTCAACATAGGGAAAAAGTTCTAACAAAAAAAGTGCGTACACTCTGTCAGACACTGTAGGACCAGGGCATGAACCAAAAACACTGCACATCACAACAAATTTTCATCCAAATCCATCTGGTAGTGGACTTACAGTACCACAGGCCATAGACAGACACAGCCTTAACCCTGCAATCTTTCTACTGACCAGCAGGGGGAGACCCCTCTGGTTGTATGTCTGGATGAAAAACTAATTGTGTTTGCTTTGCTTTCTTTAAATGGCCAGAAAACAAATACAGGTTTAAACCGAAAGTCCGCATATTTTGCTCGAGCATCTGTAGTACAAGTCCACCCAGCGCTTTTAAAATTCTGAAAACTTTGTACTCAGTTGGACTAATGTTGAACTTGGCCTCCTCTAATATGTCATCATCCACCAAGAAAATGCTGGGCTGCGGTGTTGAAATGACTGATGCCTTGCCAGTGTTTTTCATACAAAGGCTTGCTGTTCCAGCTTGAGGAACAAACATCATTCAGTCACTCTTTTTCTTGGGCAGTGATAGATAAACGAATTTATCATTGCTCATGTATTCTTTCCCTGTGGACATAAAGGGAGTAGCAGGCATTTCAAATACAAATGTAGTACAGCTGAGCCTTCCTGCAGAAACTAAGCAAACACAAACTACACATAAACCCTCTGTAAGACAAAGAGGGTTCTTCTTGCCCACTCATGTCATTATAGCGCCCTACCATTTAGTGTTTTGGCTCAGAGACAAAGCTAAATGACAGGAAAACAGGTCAGAGCCCTTTCTGATGCTGGACGATGGGCATTACAAGTCACACATAGGGGGATGCTTCACCCCTGCCGCAGAAATAAACAAACTCAAGCTTGTAGCAGTCAATTAGTTCCACAAGAGCTGCTGACAAGAAGAAAACAGTACAATGGACTCTTCAGTGGACTGATGGATCTATTAAACAGCGACTGCAAACATGCAAACATGGCCATCAACTTATACCAGAGGAAAGCCGTATGCGTGAATGCATCTTTGTGTTTGCTACTGTGACAGCCAAATGTGTATTGTAACCAGCTGTCTGACTTTAAGCATTTTGTCTTTAATTGAATCCTGATTCATTTTGCTGCAACAGAACAAATCAATCTGTTTCTTGTTTATGTTGTTTGGTTTTTTGATATGAAATATTTTCTTTGTTTTATAAATGATGTGACCAAATATTACCCAAGCTGCCACGCAGGAGCATCGTTCATCTTTATTAGTGCAGCACAATACAGCAGCAGCTTCAGTAGTCATAAAAATGATGTCATCATTAGATTTGATTTTAGAACAAAAATGTTATGAAAAAATGCATATTTGTCTTCATTTTGTTGCATTCAGTTAACAAAGTGTGGGTGAGGCCAAAACATGTCACTTATTTGTGCTAAAACAAGTGACATGACAGAATTTCAGACAGATTTGGAAGCACTGAGGGAGCAATGATTGTGAGTAAAACTTCACTGAAAAGATGAGATCATGGAGAATATCTGTGAAGATGCAGCATTCTTTTGTGTGTGTGTGTGTGTGTGTGTGTGTGTGTGTGTGTGTTTCTTAGAGTGAACAACTGGGGAGAGAGTCAGACTAAGAACAGTTAGAAACATGGGAGATTAAAACAATGGAGGAAAGCTGAGGCCAAGAGTTTATTAGGGATCAGTTTGGATGAAAGGCATAAGTAAGAGTAAAGTATGGTAAAAGGTAAAGTTGATTAATGGAGTTAGAGTGGATTAAAAATGGGAGGGAAAAAAGATGAAAGAGGACAAAATAAAAAGATGGATAATGAGAAAGCACCTGGCTGTCAGAGAGGCTGAAAGATAAAGAGCGAAAGAGAGGAGGTGGGAGAGATGATGAAATATAGGAACAGGGGGGAGACCTGAAGAGGATTGAGGTTGATGAGGTAACACCATACACTGTGTTTTGATTGGCCCAAGAGAGAAGATCGAATAACAGGGATACTGACAGGCATCCTGAGACGATTTAGGGAGAAAATGCTTTGACTGTGTGTGTGTGTGTGTGTGTGTGTGTGTGTGTGTGTGTGTGTGTGTGTGTGTGTGTGTGTGTGTGTGTGTGTGTGTGTGTATGAGACAGAAAGAGGATAGAAAATACATGTAAAGCAAGAAAGACAAAAACGAAAGGGAGAGAATTTTAGGAATTCAGGAAAAAAGAAGAAGATTAACACTCATCTCAGTTTCTGTCATAAGGGACTGGTTGTATTCAAATGTGAGCTGTGAGGGTAAAATGATATCTGCAGTGAGGAGCAGTAACAGGTTGGCAGGAAATCCGAGGATTTACCCTGCGATGGGTTATCTGGCCTGTAGTATTTCTGCCACTACTGCCCCCTGAGAGTTTAAACAATGCAAGCACAGATATGTTGCGGTTAATAGCTGCAAATTAATACTTTCATCTGTTTATCATCCACTGTTGTCTTTTACATGAGAGGAACCTGAAAAGAAATGCTTTCATTTAGCAAAGTAACCATTTGTTGTCTCCAGATATGCAATTAATGAAAGCTGACTTGGAGACTTATTTCAGTTGTCATTTAAAAAGAAAATCTGAATGAAACCCTTTCTGTCAGATTTTAGGCTGAAGTTCAAGACATTATTGTGGAACTGAACTGTCCTAATTGAGGTAATTAGACGTGCTTTTTTTAGTTATCGTGGCCAGTACCTCTTTCTTATAAATCATCTGTAGACGCATTAGAAGAGCGTTATCAATTATCAATAAAAAGTTGAGTTCATAGCTTAGGTTACAAAAAAACACCTGATTCAGACGTAACTATCAGCTTGATCAAAAAGGACAGTTTTAAGCCTAACCTTAGATGTAGAGAGGGTGAACAGTATCTCTATCCAACCATCCAGTAATCTAAACAGATCAGCTTAGAGAAGACTGAAGTCCGTGACAACGTGTCAAATGTAATACACAAATAGTTAGCAGTAAGTGCAGCAGCTCTGTAAGAATAAACTTGGTGCAAATTTTTCTTTGCACATGCTGTCAGTAAGGAAATAAAAAAAAGTGAGGATGTGGGTCAGGAAGAGGTCCATAAATTTGAGGAATTTTCCAACTCTCTCACAAAAACGAGGAGGCAAAATGTAAAGGATGAGGGAATACGATATCCTTGAGAGGGGCTGAAGCCCAGGAGGAGTGGGTGAGGTGCGAGAAGGAGAAGCATTGTGAGATGACTTTTTGTGCATGCAGCAGATTCCAGAAATACTTGGCACTTTGCAATAATATACAGCCGAGATCTAATGATACCCTGGGAAGTCTGTCAGCAGTGTAATGAGTCTAATACGTCTCGGTTTGCGAGTGTGTGCTTTTTGTATCAGAGCTCACAAAAATAAAACATCAAAGAGCAATATTTGGAGAAAGTGTCTGACAGTGAGTTTTTTCAGCGCCGATGTGCACAGATGTGGTTTGAACAGGGATGGTTTGACCTTATTGGTTCATTATGGCACTCATGTGTGTCTTACTAGCACGTATTTTGTAGCTCAGGGGGTCTAATAGGCATCAGATGTACTCTTTTCTCCTGCTGAGCCAACAATAACACTGATGCTATCATGCATGCATGCATGTGCTTGTATGTACGTGTGTGTCTGTGTGTGTGTGTGCCTTCAGTATACAGTAACATACCTTATACTTTGCCTGTGCCCAATTTGTACATTAGAGATGTCAACATGAGATTAGAATTTTTACTCTCTGGTGTGTTCTCGCTCTCTCACAAGACCTTTTTCTTCGCATTTCGAGCCCACTTTTCCTTTTTTTTCCAGATCCATTAGTAAAATTCTCAATTTAAACCAACCTCTTACATTTATTCGTATCACTAAATGCACACAAAAATGACAGCAGTAGATTTTTGACTGAGTGCTGATGAAAGATACGCAGACTCTACAGAGAGAAGTCTGTGTTGCCGGCAATAACACAGTGGCCTTTCAGCTCGCCACTGGAATTGTGTTAATAATGTTTCACCACACTATTTTTGTTTTGTTTTGTTTGTTTGTTTGTTTTGCCTAAATATTAAGAAACTGCATAGACACTCTTTAAATTGATTGATTGTAACACAATAAGGCTTTGTTTATACAGGTATTTGTAAAACCAGGAGGATTATTATTCTATGTTTTTTCAACCTTTGGACTGAGTATGTCTTCTTTACTGCAAAATAAATGCTGTAAAAAAATGTAAATAGTGCTGCATATCTAGACAGGAAAGCTTCTTTCCACTGTTACTTGCTTATTTGGTCGCATTTTTAATTTACAGCCATTTTGACCAACATACAATACTGTGCAAAAGTCTTGAACCACCCCTCATTTGTTTATACGGTATTAAAGACTTTCTTCTAATTTCTTAAAATGGTCTTGCGCAATAGTTCTCCAGGTTTTCTGGAGGACTTCTTTGGACATTGGCGGCTTTTTCACTCGTTTTCAGTGCAGTCCTCATAACTGACCATTTTCAGAGGAAGATTTGCTTGTTAAGCCACTTAACACTGACCCATTGACTCATTCAAGCCTACAAAAGGCACCTGACTCACGAGATGGACCAGTGTTGTGTCTGCACATAACAGACAACCTAGTATAGAGCCAATTTTAAATTGGATCTTTAGGCAGTTTATTACTAAGAGCCTATCACCCCCCCCCAAAAAAAACCATTGCTTCCTATTTCATTATTATAATCTTTAACTTACTAAGTAATGTCATTAATCTTCCTAACCTTTTGTTTGTTTTTTTTAGCTTCATTCATCTCATTTGTTTGTCCAGGTCCAGTTACTTTTTGTGTTTCAGCCTGTCAACCTCAGTCTGACCACAAATCAGACCACTGCTCTGAAGGAGTTTGCATATTGGCAGCATTATTAGTGGTCTAGTAGGCAGCACATCCATTTATTTTCCGACATGTATGGGACATGAAGTAGGATCCGATGTAGACACACAAAATTGACTTCTACATGCAATTTAGAGCCCCCAGATAGCCAAACCTGCATGCCTCTGGACAGTCAGAAGAAACTGGAACAGCAGAAAGACGCCCACGCAGGTAATGCAGGCTCCACACAGAAAGTCCATATAGTATAATGGAAAAAACAGCTGCAGAAAGGTTTGCTCAACAGAACATTTCATACCTCCTAGTTATGAGCCAAATTAAAATGTATTCAGGGAGGAATGGTGCCCTCAGTTTTACCCTACTTCTTCTCTTTTCACGCTCCTTTCATCACCACATAAGCTCCCAGATCAAAGATTAATCTGCAAAACAGCAGCAGTGAATTTGATTGTAAAGTCCACATGCCTGACTCTTAGATTTGACAAACACCAGGGCATGCCTTAATCTGACTGTGCGGAATAGTGAAGCGTAAACAAATCAATAATAAATTATTGCAAACGTCTTTGTAGTGGGTGAGACTGCGTGATGCGAGAGCTGAGGTTTGACACAGTGAAACCAGATGCTCATTCGCGTGTGGCTTTGGTTTGGTGCATTTGCTGTTTGTCAGTGCAGCACTGGCTGACTGCTCTTAGGGAAATAATACACATTGAAGACAGATGTTTCACTATGGATGTTGTCAAGAATTTGTGGATGTATATAGTCTGCAAACAAGATGGATAAAAAGAGAGACAGGGAATAAAGATCAAGTAGCTAAAGGGACAGGAAGACAGAAAGAAACAAGAGATGAAACTTCAGATGCTATTATTCAAAAGTGACTTCACGCAAGTAAGTTAAAGGCGGACAGACGGAAGAGACAGAGCATGATGGAGAGTCAAAGGAGGTTAAACAGATAGAAGAGGGGTGAGGCTGGATAGATAGCAGGAGGGAGAGGTTGGTGAGAGGCGAGACACTGGTGTCATTTCCACACTGAGGCGATGAGCTGCTAGAGTGATAACAAGCTACAGATGGAAGCCGTTAGCTCACCTTTCCTCTCTGGGTGTGCGTGCTGGTGTCTCTGTGTATTTGTGCGCTAGTATTTATGTCACAACATTTTTTGCTTTGGCTTGAGGAAGATTTGTGTATACAATTGAGTAATTTATGAGATATGAAGGGAGAGAGTAAGACTGCTTCCAGCATGAGTGGGTTTGTGTACACGTAGGAAACAAAATTAATCAAATTCTGCTGTTGAAAGCAAAATGGCTCAAAATCGCACACTCTGTGTTGAGAATCAAATAACAAGAAGAGTTTTTAGTTAATGGCCAAAGAATGTTGGACTCTGAAACAGTGTCTGACTGATTGATGTTATTTTTGTCTATGAAGCGAGTTTAATGATGCACAAAAGACAAAGGTTTCTCACCCATTCAAACTTTTGACTGGTACAGTATAATACAAACAAGCAAGGCTATAAATAAAAGTAATCTCTGATTCAAAAAGACATGTTTTATAACGCAAAACGTTCTATAAATGGTTTGAGGATAACCGCACAGGTTCAGCTTCTCCAGGTGGAGCAGCCATTTGGCTCTGGACGTTAACAGCGTAGGGATAAAGCTGCCCCTGGAAACACTTGGATCATCTTCCACAGTTTGGCTCCATTGGTTCCTGAAAGCCACTCCATACCAAGAGGAGGATCTCTGTGGGGCAGATGTAAAAGTGTAAAGGATGGAGGAGGCTGCTGGAGCTTCAGCTACTGCAGGTTCCTTTCTGTCTCTCCAACATATTTTTTCACCCCTGCCAGTAGATGTTGACTGAGGAAGCCACAGAGGAGGACAGCCTTTCAGAGTTTGGATGCTGCAAAGACCGAATTACAGAATAAAATGAATCTGCAGTAAATATGATGAGGTTTCAAAATCTTAAAAAGGATGCGTCTGCACTCACTGAGGGTGATCTAGTGTGAGGTTGATTCAATCTGTGCTGTTTGTGGGTGCTTGTGGCTGACTGTTCGTAGAAGAGCAAAGAAAGGAAGGAAAGAAAGGATGATCACAGCATTTGCACAAATTTTTGTTTACTGTTCTTCACTTAAACTGTTTACTGGGCAAAACTGCCAAACACTCGGCAGTCTCATCTCCAGAAAAACAAAGACTTACTGTATCTCTCTTTATTTATATTTATTTATCAGTGAAAATCCCTTCGGGAGGCATCATCTGCACTGTTTTATATCACACTAAGAGAGTGTGATCTAAAACAAATAAAATGCTGGATTAATAATAAAATAATACTAGAGAAAATAAAGCATACTCGCAGCTCTACTCCAAACTATTCCTACTCATGTATGTGAAAAATGCAGATTTATGAAAACAGCTCCAGTGTGTGTGCAGGGCCCCAGTGATGGACAAGGTATCAGTGATACTTAAGACCCTTCTGCCTCACTCACTCAGTACTCTTGCTGAGTGGCGAGTGACTCGGGTTCCCTTCTCACTGTCTGTGTTTGTGCGTGTTAGTCAGTGTGTATTGTGCTGAGTGAAAATGAGGCGAGAAATAACTGACGTGACAGACGAGTGATGAGAGACAAACGGAAAGTCGATTCAGCCCGAGCCGACTCCTCCACTGAAAGTCTGACATACCGGCGACGTGTTCTCACACACACATTTATCTGCTCGTCTTGTTACCTAGATAGAGAAAGTCAGGAGGCAGGCGATAAAGATGAACCAAAACAGAAAGTGGGGAAAATAAGACGTGTTTGGGTGAGAGAGTGGAAAATGTCAAAGCTGTCAGACTGCCGTGCAGTTGGTGTTATATGATTGGGTTTATGTGGCGTCTACGTACATAAATATGCAGTGTGTTTGTGTGTGCGTGTGTGTGTGTGTGTCTGTAAAGAGACGACACCCTGTGTCTAGATGAACTTGAGCTCACCTCAGTCCTTATCACTCCTGCAGAGCTATTGCATCAACCGCTTGGCTTTGAAGCTGCTGCCACATCACTCTGTATTAGTTACCTCGATATTTTTACTTTTAGTGTCATGAATTACCGCATCACTGCGTCACGTTAATGTTTAACATTTCCTCTTATTGTTTTAGTGCTTCAGTGTTTTGACAGCTACAAGAGTGTTTATGGAAACACATACAGTTCAACAACAGGCGATATGTTACATCAGGATTTGGAAATCCTTTTATTTTAGTAAAATTAACGAAGCACACAAAAGTACTGAATCCCGACAAGAAATTCAGCAAACGTAATGCAAAATGTGCATTATGGCAATATGTGTGATAGCAGAGCAGTGAGAATGGCACACATAAAAATGTTACAGCCTTTATTTATTTGGGTTTTGCTGCTGCATCCCTGCAGCGTATGGTTTCTGCCGTCACTAATGCTCCTCTCTCTTTGCAGACCTGCTGTCCACCAACAGGTCATCTATCTTCAGCGGTCATCACGGTCACCTCTCTCTTAACTCCATCTTCTTGGATGAGTACCGTGACCGTTTATTCCTGGGAGGCAAAGATGTCCTGTACTCTCTCACGCTGGGACCTGTTAGCAGTGAATCTAAAGAGGTAAAAATGACGTGTAAGCGTACAGACTCTGTTCTTTGATGATTGATGCATAATAAAAGATTCGTTACTGTACGGTCTACATTTATCATTTCATTTTGATTTAGATTGTGGACATTCTCCAACTGGTTTCAGTCTGCAGAAAGATGATTTATGGCTTGAAGAGACAGATGTAGGATTTAGTGTTTTATCTGAAATCCTTCTTTGTAGAACATCTGCTTAAGTACTCACTGTTATAAATCAGCTACAAATATGGCTGCTCAAACCTAAACAGCCATTTTATTTAATATTACTGCTATTGCATCACACGAGAAAGCACTGATTACAGTCTTAAATAACACTTGTAAAAAGTAGGACACATTTATTTTCTGGGGAGAAAAGTGTGACTCCAGACACAGCCCTGCATAAATCATATCTTTTTGCACGGCTTGTGTTATAAACAGGTTCCCTCTCAACAACACTTCATTTTCTACCCTTCCCAGTGAATAACACTTGTAATAATGCACCAAGTCATAAATCAAACATTGCATTTCTGTCTGCTTTGCTTCTCAGTTCAGCATCGGTTTGTCGTTAAGGTTTGTTGAATGTTGTTGTAATGTGGTGAGAGTAACAACAGAGAGACCTGAAAGGTGAATTACGATACAGAAGCCAGACAAGGAGCCCTTCACTGCAGGTTTCCACTGTTCTCACACACTAAGAGTCTGACCTAGATAGATAGAAGACATGTTATATTGCCATTATCATAATTAAAATTTAAACATTCCTTTCTGTTATATTAGATATTTGCTTCATAACATAAAGTAAACTGATTTTGAGAACAATCACTGACTGTACGACGCTGTGATGCAGAGTTTACCACAAAAAGACTGAAGATGTTAACAATTACTGAAAAAGCTGCCTCTCATACTAAAGTGTAATCTGTATTTATATAGACAGAGTACTTATGTTGTGGACCAGTAGATCCAGCTGAGTTTTGCTGTGATTTGTGGATATGGGGCTTTATTATAC
Source organism: Pterophyllum scalare (assembly GCA_024447675.2). Lineage (NCBI taxonomy): Eukaryota > Metazoa > Chordata > Actinopteri > Cichliformes > Cichlidae > Pterophyllum > Pterophyllum scalare. Next base: position 25,239 of record JAMQGT020013275.1, read on the forward strand.
CTTTGAGCTGGATCTTCTAAGGTTCCAGAGTCTTTTTTATTGAAGACTTTTTCATCAGAGAAATGAGTGAGTTTGAGTTCAAACAGGATTTCATTTCTTCTACCTGTGTTTCTTTAGAGGAAAAGCTTTGTGCTGCAAATATGTATCAATATTTAATCATCCAGTAGGATGCCCAGTGTACTCTGTGTTCCATTAAACTGGTTTCTAGCATGCACTGAACAAAAATAACTCTCTTTAAAACCAAAATCCCCGGCGTGCTACAGCACTTAGCTAAGAACAGCAGTGCGTGTACGTGGGTCAAAGAGACCGATGACATAAAGTGAATGGGTGAATGGGGAATTTAAGTACACAGGAAGCCAGATGTCACCCACTGTATCTACCTCTTAATTTTCCATCTCGCTCTCACAGCTCTCTGCGTTGGCTCATGATCACACACGGTGCGTGCTGACACAGTGTGCTGTGAGCTGTTTGAGGTTTCAGTAACCATGTTTCTAACGGAGCCAGCCGGTGTGAGTTGAGTAAAAGAAAATTTTACAAGATTAAACACATCTGCCAAAGCACTTGAAGAAAAAGAAAAGTTTGAATTCAATTAATATCTGTCTTCACATCAGGGAGTGTGGCTGTGAGGAAGCTTGAGTGTTGAAACACAGCATGGCCCACAGCGCATCCCTTTTTACAGCATGATTTTACATCATCCTTTAAAATCACATCTTTCTTAGTTTAGCCGGTTAGTTTAATCCACACCACTTTCTCATTTCACCCGTCAAAGGTTTCCTGCGGCTGAACAGCAGATGAACAGTATCTGAAAGTTTTATCCATAAAAAATGGGGAAAAATCCAGCAAAGCCCTGACACAGAACATGGGAGATGCATCTGTTCCTTCAGTCGAGCCATCTACTGTTTGATGAAGCCTGATAAAGTCTCAGTGAAAGGGTGACTGTTAAGAAGTCATTCTTAAGGAAGGGAAAGGTTGAGCTATGCCAAATTACACAAGAACTGGACTGAAAATCAGTGGCAACGAGTCTGATGGAGTGATGAATCCAAATTTGAAAGTTTTAGTTTATGTCATTGTCAATTGGAAGCCAGGAGAGAGGTACAACAGTGAACATTGATAGCCATCTGTAAAACACGGTTTGGGGCTGCATTTCAGTCAGTGAAAGTTGGGGATCTTTTCAGAACAGATTAATTTTTTTTAGCCGTTGTGCAATACCATCTGGAAAGCATCTGATTGGCAATAGCTTCATTTTTCAGCGTGACAATGATCCCCAACGCACTGCCAATGCAGTAAAAGCATACCTGGATAGAAAACCACACAGTGGAACTCTATTAGTCATAGATTGGCCTCCCCAGAGTCCGGACCTCAACATTACAGAAGCAGTGTGGGATCATCTTGACAGTGAACAGAACAAAAGGCAGACAACATCCAAAGAGCTTTAAATCTCCTTCAAAAAGCTGGAGAACTGTTCCTGAAGACTACTTTAAAAAAATTACAAGAAAGACCTTTGGATAATAATTCATAATAATGTATAGTGCTGCTTTTCAGCTTAATCTCTGCACATAAAAGCCTACAGTACCTATTTGTCACATAACCCCAGCTTGGTGCCCACTCTAAAGATGACTAACAGCGCAGTAATGCAGGTAAATGTAATTCCAAACTCAAGGCTTTAGTTGAATAAAAGTCAGATGGCATTAACTCGTTCCATGCTGCGTGTGTCAGCCCAGAACAGAATTGGCTCCAGTACCATCTGAATCAAATGAGGGAAGTGGAAAAATTTCCTTAATGATAATTACGAAGGGAAAACTAAAACAAATAATGATTTAGTGCATCTAAATGTTTCATGTGATTGAATAAATATTCCACTTTCTCCATGTGCAAACGTAAACACATTTGATTGGTATTTGATATCCCGTCTTTGAATAATGCATATGAAATGTTCACTCTTGCTTTTCTGGCATGAAAATGTGGCTGGCTGTCAAAGACATTGTTTTTCAGCACATTTAGACAACTGGTTTACTTTGCTGAGTGTTTGGTTACACACTATAGTATATATTGTGTGCAGTCCTTCCTTGGTGATTCTGGAGGTGGCATCTAGCCCAGCTTACTTAGCGTAAGAGTAATCTCTTTGGCCTGAAAGGATTGCCGTGTAAAAAGTGATGTGTTGATGAAAGTGTAAGTTGTGTTGACATTTAAACCTCTCTGAGAATTATTATTTTTTTTAAATACTGAGGTAGTTGTAATGTTTTCATAATGTTTCAGTCCAGTATTTTAATCAAGTATCCTTTTGCATCTTTTGGTGTTTATACACAGAGCTGTCAGATTTAGTGCATAAATGTAAGTAACCCTGCTACATACAGTACACGACAGTAACAATTATTGCACCCCATGCAAAAAAATAATAAATTACATACATTTGACTTAGCATATTTATATTATGACATTTATAGACTCAAAATTAAGGACCACTTTAAGAGGTGGAACCTCTTGAAGAGTGTGTATATTGTAAAACAGACCACAACCAAGCCTAGTTTTAGCCCGATCCACAGATTACACTGTTCGTGTAATCGTGTTTCTGCTCAAACATTTTCCATCTATGCTCAGCTGCAGTGTACACACTGGCTGGATTTGTTTGAACTAAATGAAGCACACCATTTAGGAACAGTGCCAGGGGATGTCGGGGACTAAATGGCTTTATTAACCAAACCATATTCACATTACACGATGGATCCCAGTGCTAATTAATGTATATCAATTCAGTTTTTCAATATGATAAACCAAGATCAACACAATGCCCTTTAATAACAGTGACTATCACAGGGGCACCCAGTGCATCTGCATATGCTGCTCACACACTGAACGCAATCAGACATGGTGAAGCAAGTCAGGACCATTTGTTTTTCCCCTCTGGTTGCTATTGTCCCACTAAGGCAGTTTCCTACCAGACCAGACAAAGGCTTATTGTCTCAGAGAAACTTCTGGTAACACACACAGGACTACAGTAATACACACACCACTGAAACTCAGCTGAAACCAACTCAGGCTTTTCTCTTCAGTGGCAGTGTGAAAACTAGCCCTATTGTTTTAGGTCCAAATTTTACTTCATGCTAATCTGAGATTCACCTCATCCGAATATCCAATTGGCAGAATGAGAGGAAGACTTTGGGAGTTTCCTAATCAGACAATCTTGGATCTATACTGTAAGAAGTTGACTTTTATTATAGTTTCTTCTTTTTTTAAGCTCCAGATGGTCTTGAAATGACAGTCTTAAGGTGACTGAGTGCTTCCCCCCTGCTTATCTATAGCCAGAAGTCTCATTTCCTGTCTTGGCACAGAAAAAGAAGATATTAAAAGTCTTTCGAACGTCTGTGTAGTATGTCAACGTAGCATATGTATTGTGCATGTAGAAGACATGCTGTTCATAGCACAGGGAAAAAAATATATAATTCATACACTCACAACAAAGGCCACTGTCATACTGTCATATCAAGAACTCGTCTTGAAAAAAAAACTTTATATAGCTCAGGTTTTTTTAGTTTTTTAATTCTTGTGATATTTATGATCCAATGTGTGGTATATAGGCTTCTGGTGTTATATTTTGTGTCTTGTTCGAAACAAAGTTTCAGCTTTACAAGCCAAAAGTTAACGCCTAACATCCTTGGCTGCCCACTGGAAAGACTTTGTTTCGTCATGTGTAGAAGATCTGTTCTGCTCAGTTTGCCTCAATTTGCTACGAAGTCGAATTTTTAAAGAAGATAATTTGAATTTAATGACACAAAGACTGATATTTATGTTCCATCCCACAAAAGTCGCTCCAATAAACAAGTAATGTGGCTGTTTGTATTACAGTATTTGATAGTTATGAGGTCATTAATCATCGAAGTCATTTTTTTCTGTTTCTCCATTTTCTCATAGATCTTCTGGCCTCCATTACCAGGAAACAGAGAAGACTGCATCCAGACAGGGAAGGACCCTCAGGTAGAGGTTTAACACTTTTTTTTAACATTACTATTTTGATTTTTATTACGATGTAGTGAGGGCTAATTCATTTTAAATTAATTATAATTTAGAAAATGTTGATAAGTTTGACTGATCCCCTAATAAAAAACTCATTTATGTCAAACATTTTATAGAAATTTAAAGTGGTGAAACAGACTGGTTTAAGAGGCACAGCTACACCTGTTTCCATTCCCTTTGTTTCCACTTTCTTTCTTCTAATGGACACTTGAGGGTGTCTCCACCGCCTGGAAACGTTGAGACTTCTTGTCAGTTTGGCTACATCCATCAGCATGGTCCAAACATACCCAAAGCGCTAGTCTAGTGTTCATGACACTTTCATGCCCAGTCCTGCCTCACCTTTCCTTTAATTGCTCTCAAGTTTCCATTCTGCAGGGATCACCTGACCGGTGCACACATGTCCCAATCTGCTCCGTCTGCCCTATAAAGTTTTGATGTCCATCTTTGGAATCTTATCCAGATACTTGGACTCTGTGTGTTGCTGCCAAAAATCTCATCAGAACCTCTCCATAAATGTGCCTGAGTTGACTTATGGTGCTCAGCAACTCTTTTTTTTAATAAAATGCCTCCATTAGGACAGAGAGAAGGCTCTCTCCAAGGCACCGTCTTTCCAAGTTGGTCTTTAGGCTCAAAAGGATTGTGAATGCTCAACGGCCAAATCCTTTGTTCAGAGTTTGCTTGGGTTTCTATTTTGTTCTGTTTGAAGTTTAAAACAAGATTTTATTAGATTTGAAAAATAAGATGCAAAATATTTATAAGGCCTTTCATTAACAGCAGTTAATGTTATGATGGGAGGAGCAGAATGTTCGTCTAGCGCTACTAAGTGTGCTGTAAATGGGAGACTTCAACAGTTTAGTGCCATTTTATGTTATGCTGACACTGCAGTTTCCTGCCCTACAGCAAGTCATACTTTGCACCATCATAGCCTTAAAAAGTAAACTATTAAAAGTAAGTGTTTTAATGACTTAGGAACCAAGCAAATTTCTCAATATTGAAGCCTACATCAGAGGGAAGTTTCAGAAAAAGATTTCTGTTGTTCATTAATGAAGAATTCTGTGAAGGAGGGAGGGGAAGCTGGACTACAGCTCCTAATGAAGGATAAAAACTGAGGAAGGTAGGAGGAGAGGGAAGGAAAATAATAGCAGATAGTGATTTATTCTATGCGGGGTGACAAAGAAGAGGACATTGGTAGGACGTTGTTCATCCAAAGCTATAATCAACAACCTGCAGTCAAGGAACTTAGAAATGTAACACTCTCATTATTTGGGAGGGTTTTGAAAAAAACATAATAGCATTTTTTTAACATTAGTTTAATAGCCTTTGTAACTATTTCAATTAAGCCATTTTTTTCCTGAATAAATATAATGCTCTAACATTACACTAAGTAAGCATAAAATGAAATGTATGATCAGGGTTCTAGCCAGCGGTTGATCGCCCGGCGCTGCCCCATGCTGGGGTCATCTCGCGCTGGGCTGAGAATTTCAACGGTTTGCTGTAGAAACTGTTCGCTAGCGCTGCAGTTAGCAAGCGGGCGCACACCCCGTGCCATTGCTGATACCAGACTGATTTGTTTTGCCTTGCCAGATTGCTGCACTATATTATCATTTCGCTACAATTTGCAATCTGCCCCCGGGGACAGTCAGTTTTGTTCACAATGTGCACGCGTGATCTCTCGACAGCCCTGTTAACGTTTGATTTCACGTGGCTACAGAAACCAAAATGGCGACCAGCGTCAAGTGAGGGGAAAGAACTGGAAAAGGGGAGCACAAATAACAATTTCGAGCTTCCTATTAAACATAAATTCCCAGTAGCACAATGTTGTCAACTTAGCAACTTTGTCCCTAGATTTAGTGACTTTTCAGACCACCGTAGCAACTTTGTTTCCCCAATAAGTGACAAGCGACAAATTTAGCGACTTTTCCCAGTGACTTTGGCGACTTTTGGAGATACCTGGAAAGCCAAAATCAAAGCTGAATTTTTTTCTGGCTAGAACCCAGATGACTACGTGTTGCACATCTTTAATAAGAGGAAAAAATAAATTTTAATATAGAGGACTGGGACTGCAAAGTAGACAGATAATATGCAGAAAAATCCAGAAATATTCTTTATGAATTTATGTTAGGTTGTTCTGTATTTTCTGTCAGATGGCAGAGGGTGGTGTCCGGGATGTACTTGGTCTGGCTTGGTTGGTTCCATTTCCATGACCTGTAAAGGCTGAATTTCTCAGTAATCCAGTGCAGGTTTTAGAGAGCGACAGACTCCTTATTTGAAATGAAAGGAAGGAAGCCATAACTAATGATGACAGAAGGCTTAAACTGCTGTCAGCGCTGATTCTGGCACATTTTATTACAGATTAAAAATCTGACTAGCAGTGGGACACATGAGCTGTTACTAATCATTTTTAAATGCAAGAGGAAAATGACGACACAGCTAAAAATAAAAACTGTATTTCAATGTGAATAAACAAAATATTTATGCAAGCAAGAGAACTTTAATATACAGATGTCATTGCATGAACTGTATGCAGCTTTAAGTCCGCTGAGAACCTTTCTTTGGAAGGAAGGAAGGAAGGAAGGAAGGAAGGAAGGGAAAACTTTGTAGAACGTGGTTGGTTTAATGAGATGTGGCTGAATTTGGTTCCAGTTGGAGAAGCAACTGGTACTGCTGTTAACACACACACACACACACACACACACACACACACACACACACACACACACACACACACACACACACACACAACAAAATTAAACAGTGTAAGAGTTATAAAAGCGCTGCAATTTTTGTACCTTTTTGCGCTATGGCAAAGAGTTTGACACCCCCCTCAATCTGGAACTTGTTAGACAGTGTGTGTGTGTGTGTGTGTGTGTGTGTGTGTGTGTGTGTGTGTGTGTGTGTGTGTGTGTGTGTGTGTGTGTGTGTGTGTGTGTGTGGGTACATGTTCTCTGTGTTTGAAGTGGCAGGTGTGTCTTGGGTGTCTTATATCACTTTTATTAGGTGTTTCCTCTACAGGCTGCTCACACAGTGCTGGATGTGTGTGCGCTACTGTACTCTCTATAGTGAAGAAGTGATGTCACAATGCATTATTACACAGGTCTTAAAACCAGCTGTGTGAAACTTTACCTTACTGGTACCGAAGGAGTCATATAGAGTGTGTGTTTCTGTATATGGGAAATAAATTGAGATATTTGACAGTTTTGTTAAACTGCACGGCCACCTTTATGCATTCCATCACATATCTTACTAACTGTGTTTCTGGGGGTTTTGGTGTCAAATTAGATGGATGTGTCCTATATAATCTACAAAGTAAAAGGCATATACATTGAGTATACACACACAGACACACACGCATGGCTGCATATGGTTATTGTCAGAAAGTGGTAAAGGTTGAAAGGTGAAGGGTCTTTGGACTTTTGTGCGTGAGTGTTTGGTGATATAGGGAGACAGTTCCAATCAGATTGAGGGAAATGTAGTTTAATCTTTGCAATAATCATGCTTTGGAAGTAAAACAGCAATGAAATGCAGTTTTCCTTCTCAGTGCATTGCAGCAACATGAATATCTTCAGTATCTACGCCTTGACATCATGATATTAATTAAAAAAATAATTAATGTGTTTTTCTTATCTCCTTAATGAAAGTCTGTCTCCACAGTGTTCTACTGACACGTGCCTACCACCTCAAACATGTTTTTACTGATAGTGTTTCCTCCCAGAATCACAACCTCATGGCCTTCACCATCATTAATCACAGCTCACACAAATAAATACCAGGCAGAAGGGAGGGGAGGCAGACAGCAATTTCTGCTAAACATGCAGTGTCTTGTTTTAGATTTTCCTCCTCTTGCTGCCGGGTTGATGATCAAATCGATTCTTGCTGCCAGAAATTGTCACAATGCTGCTCCCACAGTGCGCAAACAAAAGTTTCAAGGCAACAGATCACTACGATCAAGAGCCAGAGGTAGCAAGAATCCAAATTTGACATTTGAGTGTGCATATTTGAAGCTTCAAGTCTTTATACAAGCTCCAAAAATGTGCACTCACTGCTGTGCTTTTTCCTTTAATGGCCGACCTGATAGTGTCAGTAATCCAACCTTTCTTGTAGTCAGACCTAATTACATCAGTTTTTTCATGCAGAAACCATGTTTTCAGTTTAGTATTTTGCAGCAACATGAATATCTTCAGTATCTACGCCTTGACATCATGAATGTGTTCAAAATTTTGTTTTTTGAACACAAATGTATGATAATTAATGGCCTCATAAATGATTACAATACAGGCTCTCAAACTATGATGCAGGCCACCAGTAAAACATTCAGGACTTTACAGAAGCTCCTCTTGATTGCTTTTCACTGTTTGTGTTAATATAAATGTCAGTAAGTATGCTGCAAATATCTGTAATTGCTTTAAAGTTTGCCATAAACCCACACAGGTTTCTGTGATTTTTATGTGCTAAAATGGACATTTACATAGTTATATGGTGGTGTTGGTGGGGGTCATTAATTGATATTGAGGAAAATCCTCTTAGACTTTCGTGATCTCGAATGAATGCTTTCAGTGCTCTCTGGAAATCAATCAAAAAAGAAAAAACTTGTTTCTTTGAGGATCAAACAGCTTCTGAGACCAAAGAATTGAACAGACCAGTTCATTCAGCTGTCCAGCTTTGAACTGCCTTCACAATGTTTGTGTGTGTCGGTGATTGTGTTTATGTAGGAGGTCCTGTGCACTGTAGCGTTATACATGTGCATATTTGTGTGTACGCGTCTGTGTGTGTTGGTCCTCACTTCCTGTTAGTGTTACAGAATAACAGATTTCTTTCTGTTGAACATTGGCTGTTTATGCTGGAAACTGCTATCCATGTCCAAACCTGCCTCTCCCTGCTTGGGTCAGTCATCATAAAACATATTTGGCTGCCGGAGCTTTCATTGTGGTTTGCTCCATGTCAGCTGTACCTTTGTGTTCCAAGGACGTTGGTAATTAATGGACCTGTGACCACAAAATTAAATTTCTCCAATCAGCATCTCACTGGTGGCTCAAACGTTCGGCATTCCTCCTCAAATGCGATCTGTTCTTCCAAAATGAGCTATTATTTGGCAAAAAATTAATGTTGGTGATGACACAGACTCTGACCACACAGAGCAGCATTAAACATAATAGCAAAGTATGTGCTACAATAAGCCCAGGAGATACATATGTTTCTGATTATAATACTGTCTTTCAGTTAGTTTAAACACCCCTGGTCTCCATTCACTGCAGTCACCTTCTTTGTTTCTTCAGCTCATGCTTTTACTTCAAATGTAGTGAAAAATATCTTACATATAGTTTGTTATCCAGAGTACAATTAGGAAGGTAGATATCAAATAAAACTAAGAAACGCACTGGACTTTCTCTATCCAGTAGCGCAATGAAATGGTTGTTGGACATATGGGAAGTGACTTTGCTGAACTTTGAAATCTTGAACTATTAATGGAAGTACACTGCATTACTGTTGTATGAGCCAAATTAGCCATATTCAATGGGAAATCGGTGTTAGTGTTGCAAATTGCAAAGATCTGGAGAAGCTGCCAGAGTTCTGAGCAGTGTTCTTATTTGCTTATGTTAATGATACTTTTGTCTCAGAGCAAAGGATTAATAGGTCAGTGTTTAAAGTGCTGCACATTCTGCTTTTAAAACCACAGGTTACACAAGTGTGGCTTTTGTGGGTAATTTCAGATTCTTAAGTATGTAAGTTTGGAATTTAGAATTGGAGGGCAGCAATCTTCTCTTGATACTTACAACGTGAATACACGCACATTACATGCTTTTGTTTTCACCATCTTACCCTAACCCTGACTTTTTTATGCAGTCAATTTCAGTCGTGGCCAGTTACGACTACTCCCAGTGAGAAAAACCCAGATTTAACAATCAAACATCTTCATGTTTCTCTTTAACACCACTCCCTTTATTGCCACTTAATCCCAGTAAGCCCACACAGAACTGTAAAACCAAAAATCCCAGAGTGGGAGAGCAGAGACATATTTCCTCCTTTCAACATTTCACTTTGCTCTATTTCTCAAGGCCACACAGATCTTCAAGATGACTCCGAGTACGAGAACAGAAACGCAGGAGGAGATTTCCAGTAGGCTCTCCTAGAGTTTTACATCTTCTTACAAACACAAAATGAAATTTACAGTTCAATTTTATCCCTTCAGAAGATGATTCCAGCAGGCTAGTAATAAATTACAAGCTTGTTCATCACAAGTAAACCAACACTAACCAACACTAATTTAGGATAAATAACTGCGGGGACCCAGTGTCAGAAAACCTTTATAGCAAAACATTCTGTTTCTAATGTGGAAACACTGGAAGCAGAATGTTTGAAATCTAGATGCTTGTACATCAAAAAACCAGTAGTCCATTGAGATTTATTGAAAACATTTTTAATATAAATGTGTTTTCTGTTTTTCACTGGCCTGGCTTTGTTTGGTATAGAAATTAAGCAGTGGAGAAGAGTAATATAATAATGTAAACTGTTTCTCTTAGTGCAGCGACATGGTTTACGTCAGGTCTGCAGAGAAGCACTAGAGGAAATGATCAACAGAGGTTGAAGGTCTGACTGCAACATTAAGAAAGACGGGACCAAACGCACAGCATGGCAGATTTACTACACAAACACACTCGAAGATGAGCAAACGCACACATGTAGAGGCACGCAGCTAGACGACACACAGAAACCTTCACCAACATTCTTGCATCTAAATCTAGCTCATTCAGTGTCACACACAAACACACTCATACATCCACATATGCAGACACGCACACTCTAGGCACTGATTGTGCAGATGACTTTGACCTGGGAGCGACCGCTGCTCGATCCTTTCTTTCCTCAGCTGAACCCAGTCAGCTGTCAGTTGCTGTTGTTGCTCACAGGAAAAAGGAAGTAGTCGTGCCCTCCGCTTCCTCTGCAGCTCTGTGTATCATAAAAAAGGTCTTGATACTCATTTCCTTCATCATGATGTCTGTTTTTAGGACCTTTTAACATGTGTCCACTTGAGTTTCTTCTCTATACTTGATTCAGTTACAGAGTGCCTGATGTAGCAGGAGCAGCTTCTAGCCTTCCTTTCCCCTTTGAGCTCGTTCTCTGCTTCTACATTTATTGTTTCTCCTCTTTCTCATTACTCTTGTCAAAACTTGAATTCAGATTTATTGTGGAACTCTTCATCTTATCCTTTACATAACCATAAACGTTTTATACCATACCCCCAGAATTATCTGCCACATTTTAACATGGGCTCCCAGGTTTTTCTAGGGTTTCATAAATTCCTTTGACCTGAATGTGATGAATCTTGTTTTTTATCATCGGTTTGGCTGACATCCAAAATTCACAGATACCAGTCCTGTGCAGAGGCTATCACATTTCATCTAATGAAGCTCTTTCTTGGTCCTCGTGACAACATTTGGTATCAATAAACTTCTTGGTTCTCTTCAGTACCCTGCAGATCAACTTGTCTGCACTTTGTTAACATCTTTGAGATACAGAGTTTTAATCTGACTGTGTGTATTTGTGTTTTGCAGACAGAGTGTGCCAACTTTGTTCGCCTCCTGCAGCCCTACAATCGTACACACCTCCTGGCTTGTGGCACTGGCGCCTTCCAGCCCATGTGTGCGTTCATCTATGTGGGGCACAGAGGAGAGGTAAGAAGGGGTGAAGTTGGGCTGTGGATGGCGGTGGTGTTGGTGGGGTGCTGCCGTTTGGTAAAACTCTAGACATCTGCAGAATGTTTTAGGAAGCTGATTATCTCACTGCATCCATCATTCAGTAGGAAATACAAAAACACACACTGACTATCAATTACCTTAATACAAAACCCCAAAACACAGACATGCAAACACATATATCAGCTAATGCTTTTGATGAAAACTCTGTGGTATACAGCTGTCACATATTTTATTTTATTGCTGAACTGTGCTCACTCTGCGTTTTTGGGAACTGTAAATTATGTGCACTTTTTTTATGCACTGTGTCGTTATTAGCAGGGTTGCTCAGTTCGAAATGAAACTTTAGCAACTATAAAAATACATTACCAGTCAAAAGTTTGGACACACTCACCCATTCATGAACGGCTGAGTGTATCCAAACTTTTGACTGGTATGTATATGAGCCTGACTGAGTGGTATCTGGGCCTGTTTGACTGGGACTTCAGCAACCGCTTTCAGAGCAAGCCAGCAACCTATGCAGCCTCTCGCCAACTGGTGGCTTATAGACTGGTGGTTGCCTACCAGTCTATAGGCCTGTGTGACTGATACCTAAAGTTTTGATTATATTCTGTAGGAGAAACAGACATGGACAACTGGAGACACCACACCCGAGAAGTCATTCCTGTTACTGTATATTTCTTTAAACTGCACTAAAGTCCTCTGGCTGCGGTGCATATGTAGTGCAATGTAAAGCCTCCATGGACAAGTCCGTGTGGCTACAAAAAAAAAATAAAAAATTGGCAGCCATGTGGACGTCCAAATCGACCATTGCACATCATATGATGACGAAATTTATATCAGGGACCCCAGCTGCCTTACAGGCACGGAAAGTATAATCAAGGCCTAAGCCAAACACTAAAAGGAGAGCACTGGCTTGAGTTTTCCTGGAAATTACTGTCTATGATGGGTGGTTACTGCTGAAAGAGACTCAGTGATATACAGTCAAACCAGCAAGCCAAACACTGAGAGATTTCTAAAGATTTCAAAACACTGGTGTTACTTTTCTGTTCATGTTTCCGTAGGTTTATCAAATATATTGTCCAATGACTCTTAAAGTGTTAATTGGAGAAGGTAATACTAAATAAATGAATACAGACTACAGTATAACTCAGCCAGTGGTCAGTTAATAAAAAGTTTACAATTGAAATGATAGTGAAAGGTTACATGGTGGTCTTACTACTTTTCAGAAGTGCATTCTCTTAATGTAGTAGAAAAGCATGACACCATAAAAAAGAAAGAGTGTGTATATATTTATATATGAGATGATACAAGGAATGACTGGGTGGCCTCTAAGCTGTGGAGGAAATCTGTCTAATGGAGCGAATGGGGTTGATGCCAATGTGGCTTTTCAGAAAAACACAGTTCAGACTGGCTGGGGTCTGTGTACTGATCCCTGGGGCTCAATGTTAAGTCTCAACAGGCAGCTCTGCCTTGCGTTTTTCTGTAGGCTACTCAGCCGCAGCATTAGACCCTCTATACATCTTTTCAAATGCACAGGCTGGCTCTCAGCTGCTCAGCAGAGTGGAAACCTCTGCAGACTCTCAGACTTGGAGCCGCTTAAAGGACAAGAATGTATGAATGGAGCTATTAAGGCAGACTCGTAGCTCTCTGTTTAACGGCACTTGAACAGATCGCTGCCCAGTGTGCTGCCCTGTAGGGCCCAGCAGGAGAGGGTCAATCTTTAGGAGAGGGGGTGTCTGGATGTTGGCAAAGAACTCTGTTAGGGAAATGAGACAGTGGGATGGGAGAGTGCCAACCTTTTAGAATGTGTGCTGATTTGTGTGGCTTGTGTGTGCATATAAAGAGCAGGAAGTGCATTTTTCTTTTTCTGTTGAGGATTTAGATGCTCGACACAGCATGTCTTATCCTTTAGTGGTGTCATTTTTTCTCTCCCCCCTACTCTGTCAGCCCTAGTGTGGTTTTTGAACTCTGGGTTTTATGGCACATCATGAAAAAAACAGAATACATGTTTCTCTGTTTATGTTAAATAATTTAGGTCAGAGACAGTATACTGTGGTCTGCATGGCTGAAAACTAGGAAAGCAAATAGTGGAGATAGAAACAATTCAGCAGAATCCTTTAAATGGTGGCAATGCATTTAGAAGAGAGCAGAAATGTAGGCCACATGTTTTAAACTGCAGACCTGCTGGGAAGTGCAACTGCACAACACACTTGAACTCAGTGCTTCTCAATAAGCCATTATAGTTTTTTTTTTTCCTGTGTTGCACTGATTCAGAAAGCCAGTTACGAAACATGCAAAGTATCTTTTAACAATTTTTCTTTCATGGATTTCATTTTGATATAAGAAAGGATTTTATCCAAGTGTGCAGAAACTGTAGGTGTAATTTTAGTGTTCAAGTGCGTAAATCTGTTGCTGACCAGTTTATGATAAAAGCGGTGCACCTGTCTTTGCAATTTTTGCGTCTTCTGTTTTATTTGGCCCGCGGGATGCACTGTGTGATAGCATAGTTGGGTTTGCACACGTATCTGTGTCTCCCCGGGTGTATATTTAATGAGTGGAACAGCCTGCATCAGTTGTATGCATGTCAAAAAACAAATCACTTCTCTCTCAAAATATATCATGACACCAGGTGCTCTCCAGCGTGTGTGTGTGTGTGTGTGTGTGTGTGTGTGTGTGTGTGTCGCTTTGTCTCTCACCGTCACTCAGATCATAAGTGTGTCCTTTCAGGTAGACAGAGAGTCTGCCTGAATGGACAGCACCAAAGAGAGCCGGTCCATTTATTTAACCAATTGTTAACTGTGGAGAAAATGCACCCATTTGTGTGTTTGACCTCTCCCAAGAACTGAGGCTGCAAGCACTCAGTTCCTGGACTCTGGGTGGGATGGCCTTTGACCTCATAGGTGTTTCATCTCTGTTAGGGGCCTACACATACTCTTTCTATTGCTGCAGTGCCACTCTGTTGCCTGAATGTCAATAATGTTTTACACAAACATTTCGACATATTGTGAAAACTGTATAATTAATTTTACAACAGCTGGCTTGAAGTGAAGAAATGCTCTATTACACAGTGTTTTGACAGAATGTATTAGTATTGGACATGCTATTATTGTCTTTGGTGTTAATCCCAACTGTATTTCATATTTTTATTCAAAGATGAAAACAAAGAAATGTATCTGGAAACAGTCTGGTCCACTAACCCACTGGTGTAACCTCATGATTGAAGGCAGTGTTAGTACTGTTCATATCTCTGGGAGGTTGTGGAGATCAGGCATTTCTTAGAAAACATTTCAAAGCCACTAAAAGCATTTTCATACTCTTTTTGCAATGAGATTGAATTTCACCTGGCCATTCAAGAAGAACTCATGCTCCTTGTTCCTTTCTTCAAAAAAAAAAAAAGGCCTGTGTTTCAGTCAATTATCACCAGTTAATATTGTCTTAATTCCCATAAAATGAGCCTCTAATCTGTGTCTTAGGTTTATGTGTCTCCACCTCCCCCTTCTCTCTCACCCATACTTAAACACTAACATAAACTGAACCCCACCCCCGGTGAGTGACACAGCTGCCTGGGCAGCGTCATAGACGTGAAAATAAACCAACATGTTACAGTGACGACATAAAGATACAAGACCACACACACACATAGACGCACACATACACACACGTAGAAGCCATCAAAACAAATAACACCAACTTGAACATATAAATATGCGGAGATGGAGACAGAAACACAAGCAAACACAATGAGAGATATGCACTTTACAGCATAAAGGTAACTATATATCTGCAGGCAAGCAGACATGCACTGGCTGCATTGATTCAGAAGCTCCGTTTTTCAGTGAAAGCCAACTTTTACTTAATAGTTGTGCTTTATGGTACTTAGAAAATAAACTTGCTTAGTAAGGAATTTGCCCAGTAGTGCAGAAATTGGACCAAAAAGGTTGAAAGCACGATGAAAAATTGATTGCTTGTAAATCACCTATTCCACTCACCTAATATGTGTTGCCTTTGGATCAGAATCCTAACTAGACCCCTTTAGGCTAAATTTACTGCCTCTGACTTTTCTGCTCATTTTGCCCTGTTTTTAATTGGTGTTTCACATCAACTTCTGCTGTAATATTTGCTATTATTGTATGCTATAGCCCTTGTTCTGTCTAGCTTTGTCTCCATTTTTTCGGCTTTATCTTATTCTTCTTATCTCAGTCCATTCTCAGACTGTTTCTCTTTGGCTGACGGATATTCCGAATTTTTCAAAACAAATACAACCAAAGAAAATAAATGAGAAAACAGAGAGGAATGAAAGGCAACAAAAGATGAAATGAGAGCGTGTGATTCCCATGCACGCTTTCCCTGGAGCGAGAGCTGAATGGTGAGAGAGGAAGCCCAGTCGTTATTTGAGTGGACAGAGAGGACAAAGCCAAGTACAACATCGTGTCACATGAGGTCTGCTAGTTGTCCAAGTTGCCTTCAAGATGTTTGAAGTGAGACCAAACAGTTTTAGACATTAAGTGTTTTATACAGCTGTGCATTTAAATGCCATTGCAAAAGTTTATCTGGTGTTAAATAATAAAGCTTGGACAAGTCAAATAAATTAGATAATTCAATGGCCAGGACAGCTGATTTTATGCTTTAATGTGGCATCAGCCTGCACTTCCTCTAAACATTTTCAAAAGGGGACAAAATGTGAATGTTTTCTTTCTTTCTTTTAACGGGACAGATGATATAATTCAAGCTGAAAGTCTAATTAATTTTGTTCCTGTACTGCGGTCTATTATTTTATTCTTAATGGATAACGACCAGAATGAACAGCACCAAAGAGACTCTGTTCATTTATTTAACCGGTTGTTAATTGGTGGAGAAAACACACGCGTTCGTGTGTTTGACCTCACAAAGAAAGGCTTGCAAGAATATGGGAGGTGAAGGTGTTCAGGTGTTTAATGGCATGCAACAGTGCAGATGCATCAATTTTATGTAATAAATCTATAAGCGAGAAGTTGTGTAATTTTTTTAACACTGAATGTGCAGTTTTTCTTTTAGTCATGATTTAGAGTGAACTTCGTATTCAGTATTAGTTTTAATTTAGGCAGTGTGCAGGGTTAAATAATCCACGGGACAAAGGTTAATGAATAAACCAAATAAATGACGGTTTCCGCATGTTAAATTACACAAATGGAAGTGTGTGCCTGTGTTAGCAGTCACTTGTCTCACTGGTTTTGTTGTGGGGGTCCGATGTATTTTGCTTGGCACAGCTGCGTGTAAAGTGGCCTGGATGTTTCTCTCTCTCTGTATCACAGCACTTCTGTGTATTTGTTTTGGCAAAGTATGGGCAAAGTGACTCTGACAGTCCAATCAGCTGAACAGGCAGCTGCACCATTCCTCTGGATCACAATGAGATAACACAGACGCACACGCACACACGCAAACACCCCGAAAGCTGCACCGACTCGTATTAGCTGCACAAGTGCACAGTGGGGGGGGGGATGTGCACAGAAATGCAAAACACAAGCTAGCTCACATGCACGCGTGCGTGCATACGTACGTGCACAAATGTGAGTGGAGAGGTGCTGTAAGAATAAGGATGACTAATGAATGAGCTAAATGACCTGTGCATGCATGAGAAGAGAGCGCAGAAAGCAGCTGGAAATAAGAAGAAATGCAAGAAAGAGGCAAAGTGGTGGAGGAACGTGTCAACTGAATGGCATAATGAACAAATGAAGTAATACATTCACACAAAGGATCTGCTCTTTTGCTAGAAAGTTATTGAATAAAAAAACTGAATGAAAATAGTCACAGTGTGCATAAAAACTGGTCAGAATGACAAATGAAGCCTTTATAAATCCCACTGCTGTGGTACTGGAAGAAATTGAGTTTTTTTTGTTCCTTGTTTTTTACAAGGCAAAATATGAATTGGATTACTTTTAACTTCCCTTATAATCTAAAATTTGATGAAGTGTGAGCATGGGCTTTATGTGCACTCTAACGCCTGCAAAAGGGATTCAGTCCTCTACGTGAATGTTCAGAAAGCTACACGTGGATTAAATGAAAAAAGTTTTCTCTGCTTTTTTTTAAAGAAAATTTGCAGTGTGAAGGAATTTTGCCGTGCCCGTGATAGTCAGCACGTATTATTGCATGCGTCGGACTGGTGCACACTGTGTGTGGGTGTATTTATTGTCCAGTGTGTTTCTTACAGTATTTTTATCAAGCTGACTTCAATGTCATCATCTCCCCTGTGATCTCTGCTCAGTCAAAGACTCGCCCACCTTGTAACAATACTCCATTGTTTATTACAGGAACAAAGACTGAGACAGACAGAGTTCACAGTGCGGACACTTAAATCAGTAACATGTACTTGCATTTAACCAGAGGGCTTACTGCCGTTCTTGTCACCTTCTATTCCCCCTGTTTTCCTGGAAGTTGGCTGCATTTGGAATTGATCACACAAAGGCGTCTCTGGCAAAGACAGACTGGTACATTGGTGTCACTGAAGTGGAACTACAAAGACTAAAAACAAAAGGCCTCTTGTCCACATTGACCTGTTTTTGACCTGACACATCACACAATCCAAGGATATGGCCAGTATTTTTGTCAGGTGAACTTTACAAATGGGTAAATGACAAAGAGCCCTTCTGTTTTTTTTCTTTTAATTATTTCCTTACTCCACTCTGCCAGAGTCAGAAAAACAGAATTTGACTGCACTTTCATGTAAAATGGCCGTCAACGGGGAATGTGAATTCATGTCATGCCCTGTTAACTTGCAGGCAAAGACTGGATTGCGAACCCTGCCTGCAAACCCAAAATATATTCTTTACCTGCACACACTGCAGAACTAACGTGCAAAACTATTTCTCCATTCCTATTCAGTACAGCCAAATTATACCGCCAAGCAGAAAAAAGGGGACTTTACCTGTTTTAAATGCTAATTTTGATAAAAGTGCAGAAAGAGTAAGTGACAACTTTGTTAGTGTTGCCAAAAAATGTGCTCATTTTCAACATGTCGTGAGCTGGCATGTTGTCTTAATGAAGCAGCCAGTTGCCATCGAACCACAGGTCACTTGCGCCAAATGTGCTCCCCTCAGATCCCTCAGGATGTTACATCATGGTGTACAGCTCTATAGGAAGCCTGTTAGTGGCCTCGCTCCTGCCTTTTTGAAGCTAGCTGTTGATTTTGGCTGATTGAACCTACTTTTTAGCCAAACAAAAGGAAGGTAAGCAGGTAAACACTGTAGGTCAGGTGACAAATTCCTTTCCTCACAAGATACAGCCATTGTCTCAGCATCCAGTGCGCAGTGATGTCAGATTTATATTGTGTATAAAATTCCAAACATTACGAGATGTTTTTTGAGCACAGACTCGGTTTAGAGTTAGTGAAATAGCTAATGGTGCTGTAGGCTCTTTACCTTGTTTCAGTCTATTGTTGCTGCGCAAAACAGCCGATGCTTTGCAGCAGGATATGCTGGTGTTATGAAACTAAATGAAACAGGCAAAGTTAGACTGAACCAAACACCATATTATTCAATCATGTGGCCACAGACTGGAAGAGAATATTTTAATGTCATAAACATGGCTGGATATTTTTGGTTTTTTACTGCAGACAGAATAATATGATCTCAAAAGTTTAACACTTTTTTTTTAAATTGTTGACAAAGTTTGTGTTTTAAATCTATTCAATAACTGTTTTATGGACTATTTTCTTCCTTTATTACCCTGCTGGCTCTAAGGAATAATCTGCACGGGGAACAGGGTGGGAAATTTCTCTGAACCCTGGCAACTGCTCTGATCCTGCATTTCCTCTTATCTCAGACAGCGCCGTCCGTCTCAGACAGACGCTGTGAGTTCGCTGAAAGGACAAATAAATGTAACACTCTGTGAAACTGAAACCAGCCCCTGGTCTCTTTATTTGCGTAGACAATGGAACAGGGAGAAAGAACAATATTAGAAATTAAGCCTTTCGTACAAGATCCCCTTTGGTCTGCTGTGCAGCCATACCTGTTAAACCTTTCCTCAGAAATATAATTAATGAGTCTGAACTGTAGTCGGAACCTCATGAAGCAAAACTATAGTTCTCATTTTTCTGAAGAGAACATAAACAGCAATAGACTGATACATGATGTCTTAGAGGCCACCTGCTATACTTAATGAATTATATTCTAACTGAGTCTTTCTCTTCCCCAGCACATGTTCAACATGGACCCTCTGAATGTGGAAAATGGAAGAGGAAGGGTTCCACATGACCCCAGCTTCCCCTTCGCTAGCACCTTCAGCGGTATGTGCCATATTGTTTGGTCCAAATTTCTAAACAGTTTCCTGAGTGGTTTATGAAGCCATTATAGTGTGGGCCCCAGTTTAAAATCAATAATACTGACATATTCCAAACATTTAAGCAGCATGCTCTGGTACATGTCATACCCCTTACCTTTTTGTTTTTACTGTCTGCCTCTTTACTGTCAAAGTAAAGGTAAACATGCCAAAAAAAGAGATACTAGGTTAAAGACCCAATGGGGTTTTTTTCCAGCGCTCATCCTTTTCTGTGCAAAGGGTTGCACAACAAAATATCAATTTCATAAGTCTCTGTGGCAGAGCTGTCAATTTATTTAATAATTTGCGTGCTGCATCTGACTATTTAACCCCCTGAAAAGGTTGAAAAGCTCTGGGTGTTTCTCTCTAAATGTCACAAGGTATTTACTGGAGCTTGTGAAATAATGCTGATTTATGCCAATGGTACACAATCCCAGGAGCCACTAAGGGAGGAAATATATATATATATATATATATATGTGTGTGTGTGTGTGCGCACATCCCCTTCTGGCTCCACAGCTGGGTGCTTTCAGCATCAGAATTCATCCCTCAGCGCGCTGTAATTGGCAGGAAAACTGCAAATTAGAGCCAAATAGTAGTTTGGACATCTGCAGTGAGATTATATACAGAAAAATAGACACAAAAGTATTCATCAATGCTTGTCACAGAAATCGTAACAGAGATGAGACCATACATGCTGGAGAGGATTTTGATTTGTTGAAGGTTTATTAGGATTCGTCGCCAGTCTGAAGTGTAAAACGTGTAGTCAGCAGATTTCCAGCCTCCCTCTGGGTCATTAGGGATGTGTTCAATGACAGACTGAATTCAGACTCTTGTTACAGGACTGCATTTGAATTTCCATCTGACCGCTGACCTCACTGATCATTAGTGGTTAAAACCATAAAGGTTCTTTTTTGCTGCTTATTTTTTTTCCCTCTTGCTTCTCTAAAGTAAATATCCTGGAAATACTCTTAACGTGAAAGCCAAATAATGAAAGAAAGAAACAACAAATACACAAATAGAGCTTTGACCCACACATTACAGAAAGATAAAGAGCAACATACTAAGAAGATGCTAAGAATGAAACAACAAAAACTTGGTTGAAAATCCACTTCATCAGTCATCAGCTCAATAATGTCTCCTTTTCAGTTTTAGGATCTTTTCCCAAGCACACAAAGCTCGCCTCCCCACAACCTGTCAGCGCTCATTATGGTGTCCCTATGTTTATGTTTGCATGCATTATGTCATACCACATCAATTTGACTGCATGTGTGTCTCGGTGTACAGTACAGAAGTGTCTGTGCATTTCTAATACCATTGTCGGAGCCAAATGAAATAAGAGGAATTAATTTCTTTTGTCTTTCTGGCCAGATTCAGTTTCTACACCAGCTGGGAAAAATTAAAAACAGTTGTGTTTTTGAAAACAACCCGGATTACTATGAAAAACTCTCTTATAATTCTTCATTATGCAATCAATACAGTGAGTTGTTTTAAAGGCCTTTGGGATTGCTGTCTTGTCTTGCGAGCAATAACCTCGACAGCTGAAGGTTTCTCCCAACGTGTGAAAAATGTGCTGGAGGAAGGATTTTATATTTTATTTTCTGAGTTGCTGAAACTTAAAGTTAGTCCACTGCTGATGTCTCAGAGGATGTTTGAGTTTCACATTACTCCCCCTGTGTGTTCTGTAACGGGTTTGTTCCATTTCTTCTTTCCTGCCCTGCATCTTTGTCCCTCATTTACCTAAACCTCAAACTTAGCCTCTACCACTCATCATTTTTTTTCTTTTTTATTTACAGGTTACCCTCTTTACATTCTCACAGCCTTTTTCTCTAAACTCTGCTGTTCTCATCATATCCCCCCTTTCCTTTAAACATGTCCTGTCTCTCTATAGGTGGGGAGCTGTATACAGGACTGACAGCAGATTTCCTTGGAAGAGACTCTGTGATATTCAGAAGTATGGGTGGCCGCTCCACCATGAGGACAGAGACCGACCAGAAGCTCCTTCATGGTAATGTGTCGCAGTTTTACAGAAATAAGACGATGTTAGGTAAACAGCAGCAGAAGCACAAAACAAGCAACAACAAGTCTGTCAGATATATGTTGCATTTTAGAGGCACATAATCCATTACTGTAAAGATGCTGAACTAAAGACCAACACTTTAATCTAAAGTGAATGCCCAGTTTGTTTGCACTCGTACATGGAACGCTTCTCCATCTTTCCATCAACCTTGCAGATCCCAAATTCATTGCAGCCCACCTCATCCCGGATAATGATGACAGAGACAATGATAAAGTGTATTTCTTCTTCACTGAGAAGGCCACAGAGGCAGGAGACAGGGAGGGGGCCATACACACACGAGTCGGACGAGTGTGTGCGGTAAGATACTTTATAACTGTTTTTATATTTGATATAAACGATATTTCTTCTACTAATGCTGAGAAATTAAGTTGCAAGTACAGCAGCTTTTTGTAACCCCTATGTTGTAAGCTCAAATGGAAAGAACAAAAACAAATATTTCATTAACTCAGGAGCCCCCCCCCCAAGCCTGTTATATACATGCAGAAACACCGAAAGATGGTTTGTTGATATGTGAGGATGAGAGAAGCCAGATGGTCAGGTGAGCTACACAAGTCCTTCCTCGAGGCCATACAAATATCCTCTCCGAGCAATGAGACATCTGTAGGGATATTTCAGGATGGAAAGGAGTGCCAGAGGATCCAATATGGGTCTCATATTCTGAGTCAGTGATGAGCCACAGAAACACTGAGCTCGATACTGTATAGGAAGCAGCTTGATTCAGGAAAAGGTCACGTACAAACGTTTGCAGAATTAACTTTCTAGGGCAGCAGGTAATGACTTTATGGGTTTATCCTCTTATTATGTCAACTCTAAACCACCTTGTGGAAAAGGCCAATTTCTTTTGGGGCAGTCAAATATTTACTTTCCCCAAGGTGCATCATGAAATGTTGAAGTATATGAATTGTTTCTCTTTCCAAAATGCACGCAGCTGTCAAATTTCCCAACAATGATCTCCATCTGCTCTGCACGCTCTGTAACATTCTTTCACGCAATGATTTGCCTTATAAACCCATGTCTGTGCTGTACAGTGCATGCAAATACAGGCATGCAGAAAAGAATACACACAAGCACAAATTCATGGACACAGCTGCTGGGGTTTCCATGAACTTTGATAAACTGTATCAGTAATGTTTGCCCAGGCAAAAACGCACTTAAACTTTCACATTTTAACCTTGTTTGACATCCTCAACTGTTCTCTAATTTCTCCTTCCTACATGTGATAGTAATTCCTTCTCAGCCCTCCGTTTCTTTCTGAGACAAATGCCATCCTCTCCCCTGTACTGCTTCTTGCCAAAAGGCCAGTTACCAAAGCTGATCACCATTATACCCACCCACAGACACACACGCACACACACACACACACACACACACACACACACACACACACACACATACAAACACAAACTGAAGAGCCGTGTGTAGCTCTCTTGCCGTGGTTGGAGATCAGAACGCCCTAAATCGAAGCTAAAGCTGAAAGTCAGCACTTTCATTTCACATCCAGCAGCATGTAGTAAGGAGCCAAAATAATGAATGATGTGTGTTTGGAAATAAATATGCAGCTGTGCTTTATAGATTGATTTTCTGTATTTTGTGCCAGAATGATGTTGGCGGTCAGAGAGTGCTGGTCAATAAGTGGAGCACCTTTATCAAAGCCAGACTTATCTGTTCTGTACCAGGACCTCACGGAATCGACACTCACTTCAACCAACTTGGTGAGATACACTAAAGCACGCAAACTATTTACATTCAAATTATCAGTCGATCCTGCACGTGGTTACTTATAACAGTGTGTGCACACACTGTTACAGTATATACACACATTTGTTCTCGCACACACACATTCTGACATTGTGTTTTGGTGAAACAGAGGATGTTTTCATGCTGAGGACCAAGGATGAAAGGAACCCAGATGTCTATGCAATCTTTAGCACCATCAGGTAAACACGCATGAAGCTCAGTTCTTAAATGCTAAGTACTCAAGTGTGTGTCTGTGCAACACTAATGTGTTTTTGTTGCGACGTGATTTTTGGACATGTTACATTCTTCCATTCTCTTCTTTATAGTAATGTATTCCAGGGCTTTGCTGTGTGTGTTTACCGCATGGCTGATATCAGAGAAGTTTTCAACGGACCTTTTGCTCATAAAGAGGGTCCTGACTACCAGTGGGGTGCTTATGAAGGCAGGGTTCCTTATCCAAGACCAGGCGTGGTGAGTGATTGTGGTCCAAGTGTATCATCTTTAATCTTGAAGTTAAAGTTACTCAGCCCCATTAGTACTCTTTTGTTGTCTTTGGTATGGTCACGGCTCGGCAACTACATAAGCATTGTAGTTGCCGAGCCGTAACCATACCAGTAACTGTGTTATGCTTCCCAAGACCATAGTGCATTCTGTTGATGGCAACATTATGGGGAAATCCTCTTATGGTTTTGACACACTGTTTTATATTCCTGTCTCCTTTGATTGCAGCTTCTAGTAAAATTCAGAATCTTTTTATATTATGTACTCCGTAAGATGCAAAGCTATTATTAGAGACCCACCTGCAAAGACTTTTTGAATCTAGACACCTCAGTTTGAGTTATGTGTCTGTTTCAAGATGTTTTCTCCTTTGCTAAAGCTTTGATTGAGTGCATGATGGTTTTAAATCAGGTGCAGAGAAGAAGTGTGCTGATTCAGTGTTCATCCATTAAACATCCTTTTTAAAGTATGGATTTAAAAGAGGAATTTAACTTATTCATTACTCCAATAAAGAGAAAGTCCATTGTGACTTTGCTAAAAAATTAGTAAAAGCAGATCTTGGCTATTGGTCTTAAACACCGTTTCCTCATAACATTTACAGACCTGTCCAGTAACTTAAACATATCTATAATGTGGTTTGACACTTCTGTTTTTTTCATGAATTATTTTGCTAAAGTAATGGACTGCAGTGGTGTGTACATGTAAAAACAGTTGCTCAGCCTCTGTGTGCACTAAAGCAAAGAGCAAAGAAAAGCTATCACAACATTAAAGATGAAAGTTTCCGTGTCAGTAAATTACACTCCTGCATGCAGCAGTGCAGCTGTGGTGACTGTGTGCAGTGCAGAGCCTTCTGCTGGTTAACATCCTGACACTCAGCAGAGCTCTGTCAAGTTCTCCCAACCACATCACTGTAACTCAGTGTTGTTATGCACACAAACACACATGTGTAGGCAGCATCATTACCACAGCGAACGGGAGCGTATGGGAGCAGGAGGAAAATGAATAATGTGAGAACGGAGTAGACACCTCTGCGGTTTCTCTACACTGACTCTTTGATTAACAGGAATGTCTTGGCCTTAATCTGCGAGTAAGAGAAGGAAAGAGGAAATAGAGGAAGAGAAGAAAAAAGGTGATGACTCAGGGCAGAGCAGAGCAGGCACAGATGGTGGGAAGAGCGGGTTGGTTTTTTTCCTGGCTTGATATTTGGCTGGAGTTAAAATATTCACTCTATCCTCTTAAACTCAGTTACAATAACCTACATTGTTCTGTCTCACTTGTAACGACAGAACACTAAAGTCATTTTTATTTTCTTGGATCTTGCATTGTAGCAGATTTAAGCCTAACCCTACCCATCATTGTCTCTTAAGTCACCTGTCAAAACATGAAAGAATGGAAAATGGAAGTTAATTTCAGATTTAGTTTTTTTTATCTGCTCGAGATATTTATCTTGGATTGAGATGTTCCTGCTTTTTAACTTCACCAGAACTGATTCCAGCCGAGGGTTTACTACAGCTGTAGAGGTAATGCTACCTATGCACAGACATGAAATTTGATAGATTTATTATCCTTTTATTAGACTACGTTTTTGCCATCCATACTGAAATACATTTTCATCATTAAAGTCTCAAATTTATCTTGAACTTTATCCTGCTTCTTGATTATAGACCAGTTAAGTCAGATGGGAGTTTCTCCTGGATTTAAGACTTTTTGACTTTAAAGTTACATTTTGAATGCTTTAAATCAGCTCCTACTTTACCTGCCTGCACACATCCACCAACATTACCTGTCTAGTATTTAAAGTATCACATTTTCAAATAACTCCAAAAGACAAATATGATAAATTGCTTTATGTTCACCCAGACTCATCTGTTTTTCGGGATTGTCAGAGTTTATTAGGTGCCCAGTAGTACTGCATAGCATAGCTGGTGTATTCTTTAAACAAATAAACTTTTGTCCAATCATAAATATTTACCATTAAAGTTTAAAGGTTGATAGTTTTACATAATCTTAAAAATGTCTTACATCTTCTTACTTCAACATCAACATAGACTGTTGCCTCACAGCAAGAAAGTCCTGGGTTCAAATCCACCATCTGGCCGGGGCCTGTCTGTGTGGAGTTTGCATGTTCTCCCCTTGTCTGCGTGGGTTTCCTCCAGGTACTCCGGTTTCATCCCACAGTCCAAAGACATGCAGTTAGTGGGGTTAAGTTAATTGGTGATTCTAAATTGCCCATGGGTATGAATGTGAGTGTGAATGGTTGTCTGTCTCTCTGTGTTGGCCCTGCGACAGGCTGGTGACCTGTTCAGGGTGTACCCTGCCCCTCGCCCTATGACAGCTGGGATAGGCTCCAGCCCCCCGCAACCCTGAACAGGATAAGTGGAAGAGAATGGATAGATGGATGGACATACAAAGTAAAAAAAAAAAGCTTTAAATATATATATATATATATATATATATATATATATATATATATATATATATATATATATATATATACATACACACACACACACACACACACACACACACACATATATATATATATATATATATATAAATAGGCAAGAATTTAGATTTCTTCCTTCACACACAAATAAAACAAACACACACACACACACACACACACACACACATACACACACACACTTCTTACTCTAGAGTGCAAAAATTGAAACTGCAGGTGATTTTTCAGGATTTGAACTTAATCTTTTGGCTGCACAAAATGCTTACACAATATATGCTTGACACATGAACATATACAGTAATAGTGTAAATCAATAGGTGCCTGCCAAACATACTTCATTTCCTTCTCATTATTTATTGCCCGGCCTTAAATGGACACAGAAGGCAGTGCAGCTGCTGCTGCAAAGTTTATATAGGTTGAGTATTAACTTGGGAGCTTTTTCAGTTTAGGTTTAATGTGAAGTGCAAACATATGAGTGGTGACATATCAGTGACACTCCCTTTGCTGCACAAGTATGAGTGTGCAGTGTGTAAGCTGAGCAAACCTAAAATAGATGCATTTAAAATACACTTATTTCTGTTCAGAAATGATATTTACAGTTATGAAGGTGGGGTCAGTTTAACTGTGTACAAATGTTAATAGCTGATTTTGCTCAATGTTGAAATTGTGCTGGGAAGGTAAGCTTAGATAATTCATAACAAAATCATACTGCAAATACATTTATATTTTAAACTGTATGGTACGCATTTGAAGTTACTGAGTTATCATTATCATCCTAGAAGGACTCAGCTTATACAGTCCACATCTTCTGGAAAAAATTATAACATGTGTGATTTGGAAAGCATACTCAGAAAAATTATGCATCAATAGTTTGTGCATATTTGAGGGTAACCTACCTACACAGTTCAACCCCCCCCCCCTCCCAAAAAAAAAAACTGGATCTAGGCCACTGCAGAGCTGTTGTGTGGATCAGTTACTGTTGTGATAGGCAGTAGTATTTATATTCCTTCCATATGGAAGTGCAGTCTGGAAAGAAAATTACACACAATAGAATTTAAAAATGCAGTACCTTCTATTATAAGGTGATCAAATACTAAACTGTTCTCTCATGGATCCTTCATATGGAAGTTCATTAATCTCTATTTAAGTTATTTCAATTTCTCAACCTCAACTTATGATTTTTGGCAAAACTGTTACTGCTGCAATGTCACTTTCCTTCCCTGGTGGTCCTTCTCTCATCCACATTTGTATCATCTCAAACCACATTTCCATGGAATCACAATTCAGGTTTTTTTTTTAGGTTCTCAAATTTGTCTTCTGCATGAGTTAATCAAGCGTCATATAATCAGAGAACTATTTTGTATTAAAGGCTATTTGTTATAGTTAACTAAAAATAATAATAACAAATGAGAAAATATAGTTATGTGAAATAAAAATAACAAATAGACTTTAAACAAAAAGAAAGAACTGAAATGATGTGCGCTGACAAAACTGACAAAAATAACATTTAAAAAATGTATCAGAAATGTCCTTCGTGACAGTCTTTGGGAGGCTTTGGTTCATTTGTTCATTAAGACTGGGATCTCTACACATGCTCATGTTATTACACCTATTTGGAACTTGTTAAAATTAACCCGTGACAAATATCTCCAAATATAATACTAGAAATAATGCTAAAAAACACATAAAACTATAACAATTATAACAAGTGCTTGCAGCACTTCAGTAAAGTAACGCTATTGAAGTCAGCCCCTGAGTACTCTTTTGTTGTCTTTGGTCACCATTTGTATATTAATTCCAGAGTGCAGTCTTGTGAACCTCTTTTCTTTATTGTGAAAGAAATGACCTCTGCAAAGAAGAGGTCAAGTCCTCCTTGCTTATTGTTGAAGTATTTGAACTTAATAAGAGCCACAGCAGGTTGCATCATCTTTTAACTGTGACAGGAATGCCATCAACGCTTAAGAGGAAAATAAATGAAGTGACAGTCTGAAGATGGTAAATCAGCTTTGGAAGAGCCGGAAAAAAAACGTTGCTTTTCAGTGGTTTTGACCACCAGCAGAGATGGCGGGGTCAAGTATTTGGCAAGTGACATTTTCTCACCCATAGTTCTAGTGTAAAACAGTTGCAGTGAAGATTAATGGAACAGTCATGGTGCGTGACAGAAACCTGAGCTGCTTCACAGAGAACTGCAGATCTAAATCAAATAAACAAATTCAGAGGCCATATAGATCGTATAAATGCTTTCATCTGAACCAATTTCAGCGCTCTTAATTTTTTGCAGAATCTCTAAGCACATCAGATTTCTCATCGTTAGAAGGGGGGGGGGTGCTTGGCAAAGAAACTGCTTCCAAGCACATAAAGTTACAACAGTGGTTCTGAACTTTCATCCAACGTTTTTCAGGCACAATAAAACTGTTAATGAGGGCTTTCTGAGAAGGTTTCTTCATGATAATTAGCCCACAGTTCTTACCAAAAGTGCACCCCCTGTATGGTAGAAAATGGTGGGAATTTAGAGTCAACGTGGAAAAGGCAAGAATTTTGATTTCTTCCTTCTGTCTTGATTCTGTTTGCTTGTCCATGTCTCCTTCACTTTCTTCACTTCCAATGTACCATCAATTAGCCAACCAAGGATTGGCTCTATTTATAGCATATCAGCTTTCATCTTTCTCCCCTTCCTCATCTCCCTCATGTCTCTCCAGTGCCCCAGTAAAATCACCAACCAACCTGGGAGAGAGTTTGGCAGCACAAAGGACTTCCCTGATTCAGTCCTGCAATTTGCTCGCAGCCACCCGCTGATGTGGCGGCCGGTGTATCCAGTCCTTCGCCGCCCCGTGCTTGTAAAAGCAAACATTCCTTATAAGCTGAAACAAATAGTGGTGGATCGTGTTGAGGCAGAGGATGGGCAGTATGATGTCATGTTTATTGGCACAGGTAGGTGCATTAGATTCCATAACTTTTAGCCATCCACCCAGGCAGAGACACTGAATTATTGGAACAGACAACATCATGATTGCTCTGTGAGCCTTCAGTTTCTCTGCTTTTCTTTCAGATGTTGGTACGGTGCTGAAGGTCATTGCACTAAACAGTGGAAACAGTCTAGAGACAGAGGAAGTCACACTAGAGGAGCTACAAGTCTATAAAGTAAGTTTTATTCTACCGAGGATGTTAATGATACCCTCTGTGACAATATACAGTATGGTTCATCCTCAGTTCCGCAGGATTTTATCATTATAGGTAACATCCCATACATTGTATCTTTTAAGACTTATTTGCAAATAAAAGTATCCAAAAAGCTGTTCAAAAGAGAATTCTTTTCAATATTGCAGGAGCCAATTCCAATTACATCACTGGATATATCTGTAAAAAGGGTGAGTCGATCTAACTGTAATTACTACCTTCAGTGCCAGCTTCTGTCAATTGATATGCAGTGTTGTCTTCATTATACGTCACTTCCTTCTTTTCTCCTCATAATTTCAAACAGCAAGCCTTGTATGCAGGCTCTCCAGTAGGTGTGGCACAGGTGAAGCTTCATCGCTGTGAGACCTATGGGAAAGCCTGTGCTGAGTGTTGTCTTGCCAGAGACCCTTACTGTGCCTGGGATGGATCATCCTGTACGCGATACATTTCCAACAGCAAGCGTCGCTACCGCAGACAGGACATCAGGCATGGAAATCCTGCGCTGCAGTGTGTGGATCAGAATCTGAGTGGTAAGCTTGGCTAAACTCTTTCAGCTCTAACTGTTTTGTTTCTTCTTTGCTGATTATGTGGGACAGGCCACTGTGACTTCTTGGAGTATCTGCTGTAAAGCTTTTCGCTGAAAGTCAAACAATTGAATCGTGTGTCACAGACATTCATTGACTGGGTTTCACTGAATCAAGTAGTCTTTGTTTTTGTAAGCTAGTGTGCATTACAGTCGCAGGATAAACAACGGCTTATTAAATGGATATTTTCATGTTTGAGTAGGGCTAGCTGTCATGATTAAAAAAGAAACCAACATGACATCATGGACTGGTGGTTAACCAGTCCGTGATGGGAGCGCTGAAACCTGAGATGGAGTGGGTTTTAAACTATGCTAGCTATAACCACATCTTAGAAGAAGTGTAAGGTTTGGCTGCATTTCAGACTTTTGTTGGACAAAAATGATAAATGCAAACTTTGCATGTAAGAATTCCTCAACATCAAAATGGTAATCAGCTGAAAAACCAGTGACTTAAGCGATTTAGCAGTAGGCAGCAAGAAGACCAGCGAGACTTCAGTCTATTGTATAAATCCAAGGCCTGTTGGAAACTTGTTTTAAAACCTGAGTTTGAAAGAATCAATGAATGTCACTGTGTGGGTCAGAGTATGTTTGTGAGTGAAAGCCATAGTGATCACAGCAGGAGGTCAGGAAAACAATGGTTGGAGGCTGAAGCACAGCCAAAATGAAAATTATTCCTTGTACAATAAACTTGATCTCATTGCCTTTGAAATGATCGCCTCAAATATGGGAACAAGTGACCATGCGCAATCAGTCGCCATCTTTGAAGTGACTTTGGTTCATCAAGATGGTGATAAAATGGCAAAAAAACAGAGTCAGTCTGTTATCAGCCTGGTTAACTTGAATGGGGTCAAATTGGCAATTACATGCAGTCTGATTAACTGTGATAAAACTGGTACCCTCTATATACACACTCAAATTAACACTATTTATTAATGGTGACGCAGTTGTTGTAGCACATCAATTTAACTGCAAAATGACATAGGCACTCAGAAACCTTGATTTTATATAGGAATATAACCAGAATACAGCCAGTTGAGTCGAGTCCCCTATTGCAAAGAGATGCGCTGCAGATGAGTTGCGTTCCTCGGACTCGCTGGCAAATTTGCGTTTATAAATTAGACTGCAATTATTTGCAAAACTTTGCAAATTGTTTTCAGCATGCACTTTATGTGCTCTGTGTAAATACGCATGTTGTCTGTAACATGTATTTTTTTATTTGTTCTAATATACAGTACTGTAAAACATCTGTCTCATATAACTTGCATTGCAGTTTTGAAATTATTTGCAAAACTTTGGGAGTCCAGTCAGTCTGAGTTGGACTGCAGTTGTTTGGAGACAGGTTAGCTCCCAACAGGCGACCTGTGCAATCTCCCTGAAATTAAAAGTGGTTGCCTCAATTGGCCAAACTACTTGCAATCAGTCTGACTGCAAAAAAAATCTGATTTTATGTAGTTGCACAGAGATTGCTTTTCTATTTTTATTCTAGTGTGACTGACCCATTATTGCTAGTTATATGAAATAGATGTTTTACATCTTAAAATACCTCTTGACATGCGTATTTACAAACAGCACATAAAGTGCACGCTGAAAACAATCTAGTACTCATTTCACACTAGTTCTTACACTTTATGCTTTGGGATTTTTGTCAATAGCAGAAAATGCCAGAGTTGATATTGAAAAACTGTGAAGACAGACAAGAAAAAGAAAGTAGATCATTAGAAGCAGGATAGAGAGAGTGTGTGAATGTGTTTTCTTACCTAAGGGCACAATGTGATCTGAGGGGATGAAAGACTCTTGGTGAACTTAGGTTTTACAAGGTTTCTTTGTGCCAAAGCATGGGGTTGTTTATGTAAGTATTCAAAGGGCAGAGGTCTTAGGATTCCATCTCTTAATTGTTTATGTTACATGACAAACGCTCAATTAATTTAATCAAACTATTGTTTTATTTCTTCAGCATCAAAATAGTGTAGTGTACCAAATCATAACAAGTGTACCAAAATGGTATATTTGGCATATGTCTTTGACTATACACCAAATATACAGTTCCTTATATTTATCCATTACATGCTGTACAGTAGAAGGTGTCTTTAAGAAGAACGTAACCCCCTCACAGAAGTGTAGTCCTTTACTTCAACAGTGCTTTATAGAGGACAGAGTTGGATACAGTGAGGTCTGAGATGAAGGTGAAGAGCTCAGTCATTCAGAAGGGGATCAGAGTAGAGAAGGTGTCTCTCTGTTCTCAGTTTGGATGACTATAATGCCTCTTGGATGCCTCACAGAACATACTGGAGCCTCACATTCAGATGGATGGATGGATGGATGGATGCTCCTAATTTTCATTCTTTCATAAACTTTTTGTCACTCTCTTTAAAAAAAAAAAAAGAAGACGCTGATGTAACAGAAGACAGGATGGTATATGGGACGGAGAACAACAGCACCTTCCTAGAGTGTGTTCCTCGTTCCCCACAAGCAACTGTTACCTGGCTAGTCCAACGTGATGACCACAAGGAAGAGGTAAGATGACTAGTGAACAGCAGTCAGCTCAGTATCAACATAATAAAAGGCCTGTCTATGTCACTATATCCAAAATAAGGAGGGAGGTGCGAAAGTTTTGGCAAACAGTCCAGGGGTGGAATAAAACTTCTGGCAAAGAATGCTCTGAGTAATTGCCTTTAAAAGTTAGACTTGAGTGTGAGTTTGGCACGTGGTTGACACATTTGACAACCATTTGGCATATGGTTGAAATTAGCAGTTGTATTTCAAAGCAAAATACACAATCATCCTTTCTCCTCCATAAGCAGTCAGTTCTTTGCAAACCTTGACCACATGCCACTGAAAGTGTCACTCAGTGTATACTAGTCATTGTGACTTAAACAGTCTTTTTTTTGTCAGAAATTATGATGTTACTCTCTGTGCCCAGACCCACAGTGATCATTCAAGTGTTTGAAGTCATGTTCGTCCAAGTTAAACTGAGTGTCATGGTCAACTGTGCAAGTATTAAGGCATTACCACCTCTCTCTGTTTCCCTGCAAATAAACATTTGGCTGCCACTCTATCTGACAGGGCTGCCGTGTTTTTGTTGGCATCAAGGAATAGTAGAAGCATAGGATCTGAGCTGGGAGGTGCATGGAGGTTTGTATGTAGAGGGTTGGCATAATAAGGTTGGCAGAGAGACTTTGGGTGGCAGTTGTAAGGAACGATTAGAGAATGTGAGGAAAGGAAAAGGAAGAAAAAAAAATAAAAACAGCGACCAGATTTGATAGTAGATTTTTGATGTTGCAGTTAGAGCTCAGACAACAATACAAACAGGCCTCGTTCTCCCTTTCTCTTTTCTCATACTGTGAAGTGAAATCTAAATGCTTTTTGCCTTGATTTATTTGTACTGTGTTGGCACATTATTGAGCAATCTTCAGTGTTTAGTTCTTTAAACAAGTCAGTGCTGCTAACAATGGCTCTGTGGTATTTAGTCCCAAGAAACATGTCCTATTTAAGGTCACAGCCTGGTCAGAACTAGAAATTTAAGTTTCCTTAAGGGCCCCCGTTCAACTGTAGAATTTGCAGAATTAAAAAAAAATGGATTGCTTAACAACTTGATAAAAAGCTGATTAAGCATCCAATAAACAAATCTAAGTATATGTAACAATTTATTGGTGAGATAAAGGTGCTCTCATCTGATTGAAAAGCATAAATGGTTTAATTAACTTAGTGAAGTCACTAATTTGTCATATAAAATATCAGACATATATTCTCTATTTGCCACACTTAGGTGAAGCTAGATGATCGCGTGATGTCTACAGATCAGGGTCTCCTGTTTCGTCGCCTTTTCCGCCACGATGAAGGCATCTACATCTGCCGCTCTCGAGAGCATGGCTTCACACAGACCCTGGCCCGCCTCACCCTTGAAGTCCTCCAGGGGGAGACCGTGGATGAGCTCATGGCGCGTGGCAACACGGGCATCTCTGACTCAATCAAAGACCGGTCTACAGGAAGTTACAGGGCCTGGATGCCTTGCAGTGCATACAGCCGGGGCGGCTCATCAAGCCAAATTGGCCAGTCGCGGACATGGTTCAAGGACATCATGCAGCTCATTGGGCCATCAAACCTGCCACACGTGGAGGAGTACTGCGAGAGGATGTGGTGCAATGACAAGCTGAGGA
Source organism: Pterophyllum scalare (assembly GCA_024447675.2). Classification (NCBI taxonomy): domain Eukaryota; kingdom Metazoa; phylum Chordata; class Actinopteri; order Cichliformes; family Cichlidae; genus Pterophyllum; species Pterophyllum scalare. Next base: position 59,932 of record JAMQGT020013275.1, read on the forward strand.
GGAAACACAAGAGCATGATAGAAAAGTACCGCCAAGCACAGGAGAGCGCCAGGAAGACCCGCAGCAAGAGCTCTGGCGAACGCAACAGGACACCGCGGGATCTAAGGGCATGGGAGGAGTGACAAAGAGAAAGCAAGGAAGAGAATACGAGCAAGAAAATGAAAGTGGAAAAAAAGACAAAACAAGTTCAGGACAAGATCAATAGACAGGCATTAATATACCAGCCTGATAGTTTTTGTAAAAAAAAAAAAAAAAAAAGGTAGATCAAAGCAGTGTGTCTTTTGTCCATTTAACAAAATGAATTTTAGTGTATAAAGAAAATTTGTGTATAAAGAATTTGAAAGATTGCTCAGAATATTTGACAGTTGTGTTGGAGGGAAGCACAACTCGAGCTGAATAACTCCTGCATGTGAAAGTGTATGGGGCTTTTTCAGGTATTATGAAGTTAGTGTGTAACCGCTGTGTTTATGCCTGCCACCCATATAAAGACAGAAGTTTTCACTCATCTGGAAAGAGACTCCCACTGAACCGAACAGGCTGCTGCTGATGGTGATGCTGACAGTGGTAAAAAGGAGATCAGAGACCATTTTTCAACTACACTCTGAGGATGCTTTTTAAAAATCTCGATCACTGATGAGTACTCTGCCTTCCACACCTTTGTTCTTTCATATTTCTAGTGTCACTGAAATGGCAGACAGTGCTTTGATTTCATCAACTCTCTCTACACTGAGGAAACCTGCTTCTCAAATGTCAGATTTAGGTGACATACACATATGTGATGGCTGAGCTTTACTAACAGCTGGTTTCATGCTTTTCAGGCTCATCGACACTTTCATGATAGTTTGTGTTTCCTCATATCTAATTGTTATTTTTGTTTGCAAAGAGCTCTTACAAATTTGTACACACACACACACACACACACACACACACACACACACACACACACACACACACAGAGTTTGTTTCTTTTTGAGGAAGCATTTCATATGATGCAGTTCACTGGATTCATTTATGTCTCATTTAATCATCTGTGTCTCTTATCTTGTTTGTTGTTTTATATATCCATGTGTGGCGTCAGCACATAAACGGCTTCGCAGTATCTTCACAAAAGGAAAGAGCGACCGCTGAAGTGCGCAGATTTAGACACTTGCTGTATCTGATCTTGCTCAGTTTGACTCCATTCATGCCAAGTCTTACATTAATGGAAATGTCATTCACCCAGCTAAAATGCATAAGCTCAAACCAGGAGCTACCATAAGACGACTGTTGATGGTTCAGCAGATTAAATGCACACGGCTTTATTTTTATTCCAGTGGGTTGAACTTTCCATTAAACACTACAGTGGATTCTTTTTCACGGTTTTGGTTACATGCCATAACACTTTTGAATGGACCCATATGGCATTTGTCTTTATTTACTTCTATGAACTTTATGCACCTCAGTGCACTAAATACTTACACTAATGCCCCTTTCAGACATGGTATCCTTCCCATCAACTTAAAGGCACCGACACGTCGTGTAATTCAGGATCCTGTCTGAGGACCGTGATCATTTTGCCATAAAAGTCAGGATATAAATAAGAATTATTTTAATGACCAGTTAATTTGTGCATTTATTGTGACTGAACATAATGACTCAGCATTATGTTTTCAGTTTCTCTGCGTGACAATCCCATAAACATCTTCAAAGAGCTTTTTATCTTTTCAAGTACTTTTTAAAAGGACCTATTCAAGTCAAAATTACATAACTCTACCTCTCTGTGGGGATCCTGACTCGCACTTAAAACATCCACTACGTTGATTTTCCCAGAGTTCTTCTGTGTGCCGAAGCTCCCCAGTGATGATGGACGGAACAATAGAAAGGGGTCAAGTGTACTGGCTGGCTGCTCTCGTCTTTTCTGCAGTGTAAACACTCATTTTAAGATAAGCTTTGTTGTTAAAATATGATTTATGGTTTTGTAATCTCAAATGAGATTGTTCTTCTAAATTAGAGGGTGGAAAAGAGAATCGAGGGTTTAAATCATGGAGCAGAGTACATTTCTCAAGACAGGAGGGACTGAGACTGAACAAACATACTAGGTCTTGAAAAAAGTGAATTTCACACTCACATTTATCCTCTGGCGTTGCAGTAATGACGAGATCTCAGCCTCCCTCCCTCTGCCCCAGGTTCTCCCGAGGCTTAATTGCCCCCCGGGATTCTAGCTTATAACCATGACTGAGGATGCTGAGTATTGTGTGAAAAACTACAAATTCTGTATAAGCTGAAATATAAGCATTATATAGTGGGGTAAAGTATTCATCAGCAAAATAAAAAAAAACAACCCAAAACAGAACCAAATCTGTCTTTTGAACTGACATGACAAATGTTAACATTTTAAAAGTTATCTCAAAAAATCAGCTTGACTTGGTTTGTTTGGGATCTGTTAACACTGGCCTCCTGTCTTAATTTATTGTCCTATTATGGGTTTTATTATCAAGAGACACCAGTTATGATCTCTAAGATCAACATTGTTTTTGGAAATGTGCTTAAAAATAATAGATTCTATAATTTTTTTCTTGGTAAGATGTTGTGAAAGAAGTGAAGTTCAGCAAAGGCGGACTAAAGATGCCAAGCTGAGTGTGGACAGGAATTAGATCTCTGGACCAAACGTGTCACATGTTTTCATATCTTAACAATAAAGTTGAAGCAGTGAAATTTTATTTACATAGCTTATTTTGTCACAGGCTATAGCAAATATGTCTGTACTATTCCAACACAGAAATCTGTGAATGACCACATAATAAAATACACCTACAATAAAATGCAATCTTCACAAGCATCCTGCTGCTTACAGGATAAATTGGTGTCAAAGGGGTGTATGCATACATAAAGAAAGCAGTGTGCTTATTCCAATAGTCCAGTAATATTTACAATTAAATGGGATCTAAGAGTAACACCATTAAAGTCTGTGATCTTTTTGGTGTGGAAGCAGAAATGAAATGAGGGCAAAGGAAGAGAAATGGAGTGAGAGGTTGTTTTTAATTAAAAAGGTACTATAAGCATCTTATGAAGGCTGTATTTGGAATTCCTAAAAATCCAAATCCATATTTTTTTAAATCATTGTGTAGGATTTCTAAAATTTCCCACAGTTTTACAGCAAATGATCTTTTTTAATCCATCAAAGTTTATTTTCTTAGTCTGTAAAGTTTAATACCTGTTAAACTAAACTTATAATTTCTCTAAAAATATTTATTCTATTGCACTGTTAATCTAAAAGAAAATTATGAAAAAGGGTTTTTTTTTTTTTATTATCTCTCAAAATCTCCTGTTTTACTGTGAAAGTTTTTCTTTTCTTGTGGTGGTGTCATTTGTTTGGGCTTCTGCTTATCTAAGGTGTGAATTACTGTCACAGCAAGCATTTTAAAATGTATTTAAGGTTAAGCCAGTGCAATCACGATTGTAAAAGTGGTAAAATTGTATAACCATACAAATTTTCATTTAACAATAACTGTCAGAAGAGGAAACTACTTTGCTGCCTAAGTTATCCATGCATTTTAACAAATATGGACTCCATAATGACAGACAAATATGCAATGACTGACTAAATGCAGTTAATCCATCCAGTGCTTTTCAGTTTTGCACAGTGTATTTTGTTATTGCATGTCATATTTTATATTTTTAGCTTCTTATGATGTTCTTATGATCTCCACCTTCTATAGCTAGTCCACGTTCTCAACACCATTTAATTTTCATCTTTTTTGATGTTCATGTAAAACACCTGATGGATAAGTCATCTGATGGGGATTCAAGCACCTATTAATACTGTGATGCTTTTTTAACAGAAATATACCCTTCTCACAGTAATCATTTTGACATGTGTTCACAGTATAAACAGATATAAGTTAAAAAAATCAAGGTCCCACTCTGTGTTGTATTGAGCCACCCTGCATATTGTAGCACCATGACACATCTAAACTGAACTGGGCTATAGATACGTGTGTTAATTACATGATATGACAATTGGTAATATATGCCTTAAATACATTAAATTAATTTAATTGGCTCATATATTTTTTCCAGCTCAAGTAGAGGAAAAGAAGCTGTTGGCTGACTGAAAAGGAAGCATGCCTCTGACAAGAGAGCTGTCAGTTGAAGCAATGGAAAGGGCTACATGACTAACTGCAAGAAGAAAATCCAACACTAAGTGCGGGAAAGGATTTTGTTTCTTCCCAGTCAGCTGTGTCTAAAATTTGGGGCAAGTACAACCAAAATGGGACGGTTCTAAACATACGGGTAGACAGGAGGCGACAAAGTGTCACAACAGAAAATTCAAAGCAGCAATGGGCCGAAACAGAAGTCAGTGTTTGTGACAGAACTATAAGAAGTCAGATCTACGTACAGGAAAACCGGCACTAACAGAAGGAAGCAGGGTTACAGTGAGCTAAAGAGATGCAATCTTGGACTGTATGACTGGATGAGAGTGATGTTCAGTGATGAATCATGAAGTTAGGCAGTTGGGCTTGGAGATGAGAGTCTGGTGTCGTTGCAATGAAACATATAAAGATGACTGTTTGACGAAAACAAGCAAATTTTCCCATTTCTTATATGGGGTTGCGTGGCAGGTTATAGGGAAGATGGGAATCATTATTTACAATATCTGCACAGGTGTATGTGCAGGTTTTGGACACTTCTCATGTGTCAGTAGAAAGTAGGTTTGTTGTTTGGTGGTGTCATTTTTCTGACAGAGCTTCTCTTCAGAAAAGTCATATTAACTCAGTGATAAAGCCAGCAAAAAAGTCCAGATTTCAAATTGAATGAAAAGTTATGGTGAAAAACAAAAACAACATTAATGACACGGATCCATCCTTCAAAGCTGAGCTCAACTGTTTTTTGAGGAGGTGGAACCAGCCCGGTGGAGATGATTGTTTTTCATTATTGAAGTCAAAAACAGTTTAGATCGTTATAAAAGCCTGAGGAGGTGCAACAAAGTACTAAATTGTAATGTTTTTATTCATGATTTCTTTCCTCGACAGTGATTCCAATTTTTTTTCCTCCGTGGTATCTTGAAAAGAAATTAAAATTGTGTAACTGAAGCCAGAATATTCAGCTAGTGAATAAAATAGTTCTGTGTCATATCTGTGATTTATTATTGCGTAGTGAGTCCATTTTTTTTTAATTTTTTTTTTGCCAAGTTTTGCCAGGGGCTGTGGGTGCTCCTCTGAATTTGTGCGCTTGTTGACAGAAGTCTGCACATGCTCTAACCTCCACAGTTAAGGTGCATTATACAGAAGAGGTTCAGTCAGTAGTGCAACAGAAAAGGCTGTAGTATGTAGCTTGCTTTCAATTCTAAGGATTCTTCAAATAAAAATAAATACTATCTTTGTGAAGTTTCCCATTATTATGTGGTAAAAATGTGTGCTGGTTGTAGGCTCTCTGACAGAAAGAGCCTTATTTAAATGTATATTTATATTTTATTTAAATGTCTTTCTATCGTGCATGCTATGAACCTGTACGCTATTTAACACAATTAAAAGTTTTTAACCTAAGGCTGACTGGGCTCTTTACACAACTTTATTTACAGATTGCAAGCAAAGTATAACACCTGACTCTGTTGTGTTGTGGGAGTGTGTGTGCTCTCAGAAGTCTTCATTATAGCAGGAAAACATGTGTAGGTCACTGGAGGCTTACAGACCAAGTGTCTGCCCATTATGCTACCCGGTTACTGGTTCTGATCATGCGTGTGATTGGAGGGTAATTGGGCTGTAACGTCTCTGGAAATGTGGAGTAACAATGGCAGCTTGTCACTTCAGCAAACAGACCATCTCATAAAACTCAAACCTGCAACTGAACCCACTAAACGACTTCACACTCTGTCATTTACTGCAACCACAAAACAAACAGGCCCGAGTGAATGTTGGCTCGTGTTTTTGACGTACAGATGAGAAGTTCTAGCATGCGCACAGCTCACTATAAAATTTCAGAAATGCCAGTTCTGACATCAGTCGATGTGTAAAAGGGATTAAAGCGGCCTTAGTGTTGAAAGAAGTTTGACAATTTACTGATGTGCAGAAATCGACAAAGGCAAACCAGCAGGATTCTTGTGAGGGACATCGTTGTGGATGCTTAAATGTTAAAATTCTGGGCACGTCTCATTCGCATGTAGAAGTGTTAAAGCGAACAGATTTGTGTTTTGGATTCCAGTCAGTTAATGAAAGATGTGATTTCTCTCGGTTGCGAAGAAGTTTACCTCCAAACTATGTGCTCACTTCATATTTGAAAGTATGAAGTGAGCACACACACGTAGAAGTAGAGTCAGCACACCAGGAGTAGCTCCTAAGCAACTTTAATGGAGATCACTGGAACTACTTCTCTTTACTTTCTCTTTATTTTTATTCCTGCACGCAGTTCTTCATCTTCTTGTCTCTTTTTTTGCAATTTTTTCTCGGGTCATATTTGAGCCTTGCTTTAAGGTCTGCACATTAAGCATCTGAGGCTGAAAAATGAAGTTTTTCAGGAAAGTGTTTGGGTTTTAAGTTTGTTTTTATCTAGCCAAAATTAGTCTTTCATTTAATATCACAGTGACTTATGGAAGACTAGCAATGGGGGAGTCTTAACTGACATATCCAAATGTGGTCGTGTCCTGTTTAAAAAAAAAAAATCTTTAACCAAAATAACAAACTCAAGGGTTTGAATGGGAGTCCGCAAACCAAACGGATACTGGCTATATCCATCTTTTATATACTTTTATCTCACATGCACTTGTTTTTTAAATCTTTGACACACATAAACATGTTCAGCTATTGCTGAAAAGGAAAAATGATTATAAATGAAATTCCCACAGCTGTTGACAGATCTTGACCTGTATACAGATCTAATGGCTGAAAGTGCTTTGGGGCAATTGTCTAAATATTGATTATAAACAGTCCAATTTTTATATAGCACTTCTCTCCTTGAGTGTGTTTGCATTCACCCATACAAACACTTTTTCTGCATGTAAGTGCTTTATATTTTACATTCACGCACTCTCATAAATACATTAGGTTAAATATCTTTGGCAGCCAGGAATCAAACCATTAACCTTCCGATTAGTAGAGGACCTGCTTTACCCTCTGAGCCACCCTGTGCATTGACTCCCTTGCCTGCTTCACTTCAATTATCGGCTACCTGGCTTGTACAGGTGTAACAATTAAATTGTGTGTCCTTGTGAGAAACTATTTGCATGTGGGTCAGCTAGGCCCAGGACACACTGGTTACCTCACACGTGTGCGACAGCAGACTTACATTCTTGTGTGTGTCCACAATGGTTTCTTATTTTATTCTTTATTAGAGTCATTAGCCTCCACACCAGTTATACTCTTTGATTTTTATTAGTTTCAGTCTTTGTTAGTTTTCTTATTACAACAGGGGGCATTTTTCATCACCTTTTCAGAAGTTCAGGTACACAACAGACACTCCACTCTCAAACATGTGAACCCAAGTCTAAGCAAAGACTAAAGCTAAGAACATTTCCAGTATATTTTTAGTTAGGTGTAACAATTAAATTGTGTGTCCTTGTGAGAAACTATATGCATGTGGGTATATATAGTTAGTTAACTACAATATCCTTGATCCACAACAGCAGTATTGCTGCTGCTGGTCCTATCTCTCTATATTAAGTTTGCCTTTGATAATTATGACCTACATTGGCTTCCTGTTATGACTGTAACTCAGAGGGAGCCTCCACTGTCTCCTGTAATAACAATTGAATTCAAGTGCTAAAATGGTAAAATAATATTTATATTCTTTTGTCTCGGACATGTAGACATATCCTAGACATTTAGACTATAGCAAAATCTGTCCTGTTGTATAAAGTTGCTGCAGGATATCAAGGTGTCAGTTTTAAATATAACGACTTCGCTAGTTAGACAAAAACAAAAGTGAGACTCCTCCAGGAAAGATCAGCTATTACTAAAGACTTTTTTGTTACTTCCTCCTTGTTGGACTTCCCTTTTAACTCAGAAGATAGTTCTCCCAGGATGCTTAGCTTTTGGCAAAGACAAATGTGTGCTGGTCAAGTCAAAGTGAAACTTTTACCTGAATGTTCTTTTGTAATGAGTCTTGTCCCTTTTCTTTGTCCTGTCTCTGACCCCTCAGCCCCAACCGGTTGCAGCAGATGGCTGCCCCTCCCTGAGCCTGGTTATGGGTCTTTACCTGCAATATAAAGCGCCTTGAGGCGACTGTTTGTTGGATGGGTATATTTTGTGTGATAAACTGTTGCATGAAGTGCATGTAATTGCAGCTGCCGTGTGTTAAATAGACATTCTTGTGCAAAGTTTACTGTGGTGTTTTGTTTCATTACTGATGTTTACATCAGTAATCGGGCTCCTGCCGTTTCCAGGACTTCTGATATTGGCCTGGTTATGCCTTCCTTACTCTTAACTACGCTTAACTTAATTAACTGGAACCAGAGTAATTATTATATATAATACTTTTGAATCTGAAAGTCTGCACTTCAGTTACACCATGACTGTATAAAATCCACATAGGGACCTATTGTAACTACATCTTTGTCTTTTTAGCTTAAAAGTAATTTTGCATATTTTTATGCAAAAAGCTATGTCTCAACGGGTATTGTAATTTTTTATATGTTCTTTGCTCCCTTTTTTAATGTGTAGAACATATATGGTGGATCTTTCTGATTATTATTAATTTGTGTAGTTCTGTTTTCTTTGTGTGTCCACCTTATCATTAAGCACTGTTCATACGGTTTTTTTACACTCAGGGAAACAGCCATTACTTTCACTGGTACAAACACACATATTAAAGTGTTTATTAGGAATGAAATTAACTTTAACAACCAAGGCTAAGACAGTTTCCTACTATCCCACAATCCCCTGTAAAGAAAATTAAGGTGATTCACAGACAATCATTTTAAAAAATGTGCTTTTGGCCAAGTTTATTTGTTTCCTTCATTATAGGTATAGCTTTTTTTATAAAGTAAATGACATGAAAATCCACCAAATGCATTAAATCTGTGTCAGTTTTGGTTAAAATGAGGAATGCATCCTGTATGCAGTTTTGAGTTTCAATGTCTTCATCTACTCAGATAGCATTGTTTCACTTTTATGGATTAAAACTTGTGTTTTCTTCTTTCTGGTAAGCAGTTGAATTTTTTGGAAACATGAATGTACATCAGCTTGGCCACTATTACAGATATGATTCACATATGCTTGCATATAATGTTTCATTTGAAACTTTTAGCTGTGCTACACAGCCCTCTAATACCTGACTAAACTGTAACCATATGGAAAAACACTTGGCCTGTTAAGTCCAATTTTGGCTTTGTTTATATATTTATCGTTATCGCAAGAGCTCTCATTTTATAGGTTTAATGGTATTAAATTAGTTTATCTAGATACATTAATAGCTGTAATGAACCAGACTGAAAGGACTTCAATTAGATTAATAATGTCATGCCCACTGCAGAGCAGCTAATGTAATGCATCACTTTTGCCAATAAAAAGCATGATAGCAAAAAGTGACAAATGTAATAGAACAATATTTGACAGCACTGCGGTTAAATCTTTTATTCCAATGAAAAGATTGCTGCTGAAAGCTGCCTGGTCCCAGGAGAGTAAACCTCTTTTTGAAAATGGCAAAAGTTAGAAGAGGTAAACAGAACTTGACTGTTGATTTATGCTTCAGCTGAATGTCTAGAAAACGTATATATTATCTCAGTAATGGATCACCCTTCATGTTTTTGCCAACATGTTTCCAAGACCAAAATGTTGTGTGATCCTGCCTCTGCTACTTTCCCAAGATGCATTTAGCCACAGTCCCGTGTTGAAGTGTCATTTGCATTCAAACAGGCTGAGCTAAACAACTTTATAGCCTTAAGTTTATCACAGCACCTCACGACTTCATAACTCAGCTTTCCCCACTCGCTATGTTGGCCTCTGTGGGTCTGCGTTTTTGTCTGATGGATCACAAACAAGTTACTTCTTGTTGAGCTTATTTTGCTCTGTTTCTAATTGTACTCACTGGAGCAGTCTGAACTCATTGATCCTAACTGGAAGCATTACCGTCTTTTTTCATGTTTGTGGAAAACATTAAGGGTCACACTGAATGACTGCAGATTATGACCTGCCCAATACTGGTTTAATTTCTGCTACATATTTCATTTAAATTTTTGGCTGTATTGTGATTTGTTTGGTGGATCAAATCTTAGCTTTGCTTTGAAGTCTGGGATCCTATAAACACAAAGTGGCTGAAATTATCAAAAAGTATTTTAAAAATATATAAAACATGACCCATTTACTACAGCGCCCTGCATTATTTTGGATCTTCTGCACCCCTGCTCTCATATCCCTCTTTCATAACAGTAGCATGTGCATTTTCACTGCAGCTGAAGCTTTCCACTTTTTGTCTTTAGAGAGTCATATTTACTTACTAATTTCATTTATTTATGTCCTGCACTTTGTGCAAACATACCTTTACAGTAAGGCTATAACACAGTATGTTCAAACAGAGCTATCTGCATAAAATGTATTGCCTCTTACTAGTAAGTATGTGCTGTTTGAACTTTGCTAAAAGCAGATGAGAGGCTCATGTGAGTTTTAGATTGGGCTGGTAGTGATTACGTTCTGAGTTTGGAAATTGTAAAGAGACACAGGTGTGTGTGCATGAAGTACAGGCATGCCTGAGCAATCTGCAGGGAGCTAGCTATAGATGTAGAGGCTCCATTTTGACTGATGAAGATTAATCCACAGAGACGGGGCCGGCTGTGTTGGATAGATGGTGAAGTGATATTTCATTTTGGAACATTCGGGTTTCTGTAGAACTTTCCTCTAAAGTAAAATATCACCCGTCAACAGCTAAACTAGGCTGCCCTGGAGACTTGACATCAGCAACACTCTAAAAAACCAAAGTCTAAAACTCCATATGTATTTGCAGGCCGAAGTGGATGACATTCTGTCTTCACAGTTTTTTCCTGTTACTACATTGGCAGTTATTGTGAATCGGGGAGCTTTCAATCCTATTAAAAGGATGTTTCTAATATTCTTTTCTAACTGGTTTTTGACCATTTTATTAAAAATCACTTGAATACTAGAATAATTTTTTTTCATTATCTTTTTTGTAAGGAAAGATCTTAATGCTTGATAGTAAATCTTTGGAAGGAAAGTGATGATCAAGGGAGAGAAGGGCATAGCTGAGGAAATGAAATAATGACTGAAGGTAGAAGCAAAACTCAAGCGGAATGAAGGAGAGTGTGAACATCAGTCTTTCATGTTCAGTCTCAGTCATCCCAGAGGAAAGAAAAAAAAATTGTGTCAAAGCCTTTAGTAGAGTGGGCTGGGACCCGGAATACAACAAAACCATTACTCATTAATGTCACTATCCCACAGTGTTACAGGAAATGTGGTCCCTGGATGCACTTAAATATTGTGGCCCACTTTCAGCAAGACTATATATTACTTATCTTTCGGTACTCAGTTCAGGTTCATTAATCTCTCACTGACCCTCTTTGATGTTTCACATAACCAAAGAAGCTTCCCTGAACATGGGCTTTCATACTTCACAAAAACCACAGAAGAAATCCCTGATGCAACTTGAAAGGGCTCGTAATTAGAATTGTGTGGAAATATTGTTTTTAAATACATGAATCCATGAAGACTTGAGTTTTGTTTAAAAAGGAGCAGTGCTCTGAAAGGCACACACACTCTCGCTCACTCTCCTCACTAAGTAGAAATATGTTGGAAGTTGATCACTTATTAAAATGTGACATGACAGCTTTGAATGCAGGATCAAAGTTAATAAGAAAAATTGTAACTCTGTTGCAGTGTCACCAAAAACATTTCCTAAAGAACATTAAACCAGCGAGGAGGAAAGGAACGTCTGTCTGAAGAATGCAGCGTTGATTGATTTTCAACCTAATGATTAAAGTTCAAGTTGTCAACTCAATTCTGAGTGACAATTTTGAAGTTTTTTCCCCAGATTTATAACTATCAAGTTCAACATCCTTATGCAGTATGATTAGTCTGTCATCACCTGCTTGAAAATATTATACTTCCAACTGAAAATAAGTCAGTAAAAGCAGTAAGTATTTATTGTCTTAAAACCTTCATAGGAATATAATTTTCAGGTTATAATGCAGCCCCCTAAATGAAAACCTTCCTCATGAACATATACTGCTGTTTAATTGCTCAAATCTTTCCTGTTTCTGACAGAATTTTGCATAAAGTAACAACACACTGAAAAAAATGTGTTTGGTTTTACTGTCTTGAAAATAAACTAGGACTGTTAAATTCAATCACAGTCATTTTGTTTTGGCTTACATTAGTGAACTTGGAGAGAAACGAAGGAAGGCAAGAAAATTTTTTTTAAAATAATTTCGCTTGTGTCTTTGATCTAGTAACACAAAAACCACAGTAAACATCTTGACTGTAAGACTATCCCTGATATGTGGACGTCTGGCTTCATTCTTCTGCTGGAATCAGGTTGATCATAATTCTCTGTGACACTTTTATTCATTGTTGAACTTTGCTCGTTCTGTAAATCTCGCACAGACCAAGGTCTCTTTTGCAAGAGATCAGTTATATGAAAAACATGACATTAGCTGTTGATGTTTCAGCCCACTTTCCTTGGTGACACTTTATGAACAGTCTTAGTTCCTGGAAGCACAAATGGATTAGAGGCTTATGATATCTGCAGAGTAAAATAAGGCATGTGAATTTTAACTAAACTGACACTTCAACTTATGAATAAACAAAACAAAACATCATTTCATTAGGGGCTCTAGACCTGTCAGAGGAGGATTTTGAAGGTGGCTGGGAGTGAATCATCACACTATACCTACTACAATAAATCAGCATAAGACTAAGTCTCATTAGCAGTTGCTACTGTGGCTTTTAGTGTTTTCAAAGTAAACAAAGCAGTAAATATGATCAGCGGCAAAGACAAGGAGGGGGAGGATGACTGTAAATGCCACCTTACAGTTTAGCTGTGTTCAGGTCTGGATGTGCACACCTAAAGCAAAACAGATTATTATCACCAATCCTGAACATGATTTATACAGCAGTGAGTCATCACTGAAGTTAGCTCATTTGCACTGTCTACCAAGCAGAGGACAGGGTTTTTTTTTGTATCATTGTGTAACACAGCCTGTCATCAACATGATGATGTTTGGGCCTTTCAATTTCCTGACATTAGCAAGATATTTTTCAACAAATACGGGAATTTTTTTTACCCTTAAACAGATGTTTGCTGCAAGGATGAAAACAGCATGTGTCTTTCATGTGGTTTTGCTGAGCGACTCATGCCTAAGGTATTGGAAATTGATGGGATGAGAGACAAAGAAATAGTGCGGTGACACAGGAAACATAACAGAGAAGAACAAACACCTGGTTATTCAAAATGGAAGTAAACAGTTCACCAGCACAGATATTCATGCCAAATGTTTGAATGGTGAATAACAGCTGGTAGTTTACCTTCACACATACTTTCAACTCACTTCCTGCTCTTTTCCTGTTTGGGATCAGTGCTGCATTTGGATTTTGTCTTTTCCAGATTGCCTCTATTATGCCAAAGGAAATGAACAGCCTGAGAGCACTAGCCAGTTGTGTGTGTTTGATTGCTACAACAGCTGTACCTGGTACCAGATCCCGCTATCAGGTGAAGAAAAAGAAAAAAAGTAAATTATTTTCCCTCCCTCTCTCATATAATTCAATATAAACTTTACTGGTATATTTTTTGACATAGATACACGTACAAAAGGTTATATGTACTCCAATAAATACAATTACACACTGACATGATTTACTCAGCGTGTCCCCTTGTTTTTTTGTAGACCTATGTCTTTCAAAAGCCTTACAGAACACATAGCTGCATTTTTAGATTTCAGTGAAGTTCAGCTGTGTGTTTAACTATCACATACTTTGTGTATGTAAGGTTAATCCATTATCTATGTTTATATTTGTGCGTTTGTCACAGGAAGTGTTTTGCGCAGAACACAGTGGTCACTCAGCTGCTTCCTTCCTGTAGGTATATTCACACCTTGATCAACAGGAAATTTTGCTTCCTACAAGTGCTTGTAGAGAGATCTGTCATCAGTGGGCTCAGCTTTGAATTGTGTATTGGTGCATGAAGGTTGTTGACTTGCAAGGATTATTTTTATGTTATATAGTTTTCTAGAACATAAACTGATTTTCTATACCTTTACACATTTTTATACACACACACACACACACACACACACACACACATATATATATATATATATATATATATATATAAGTGAAATCATGTCCACATGCTTTGATTTTTCTGTTCTGTGGTGCGGTTTAGTTCATTCTGTTATTATCAAGTTATAATTTCAAAGAACATCTTGATTGCTATCTATTTTTTAAATGTTTCTCATTTTTTGAGAATGAAAGTGTGTGTGCTTGTTTTACATTTATTTATGAATAATCTCGGCTAAATTTAATGATTCTTTAAATTATTGTAAGACCAGATGACTGTATGCATAGCTGTAAAATCTTACACTCTTTCCAGTTCTCTGATTATCATGGGCAAAATGTCCTCTAGCACCATCTTTGGGTCAAAATTGTAATAATCCAGCATTTTGGTTTATGACCAAACACCTGGAATATAATAACTTCACATAATCTTCATTTCAGTCAGAATCAAGGGTAGTCAGTATAAGTTGATTATTTATTTTTTCCATATGCAGTGGAGAACAGAACAGAGAAAGCATCAATGAAAACAGATTTGACACTTATTCAGAAATAACATTAGAGGAGCAGTTGGGGTGAGTGTGCATTGAAAAGCAGCCTGCAGACGATTCTCTTTACTTATCTTTAATGCTAAAATGTGAGAATGGAAAGGATTTTTCTTTCGTAAAGTAACTGTGTGATGTAACAGCAGTGTCTGACTTCATTTTTCACTTTGTCTCCATTCTGTTTGGAGGTGACTGTATTGTCGCTAACCTGTCTAACCAAGTTGTTATCTCAATCATAGAAGAGTTTTGTTTTTTTTAAATATATACTGGTACGTCATTTTGCAAAGCACTGGCAAATCACCTATTTCATCATTAAGGTATGTGGTATGAGCTTCTCACTTAACCCCTGATTTTCCTTTATGAAGAGGTGATCAAACGAGGTGTGATTCAGGGGGCACAGCTAACCCTTTACTGGCACAACCTGATTTAGCTCAGGGGATATTTGACTTTGGCAGGACATATGCATTAGTCCATATATAGTCCATATATCCTTTTAACAGAGTTCAGTAAATCTCTGATTTTCAGTCTGCTCTCAACTTGCACACAGTGCAGTATATGCTGTGGTGCCAGTATTAGATTACATTTCTGTTTTTGTAGTACAGTGCTGCAAAAAATTGAAATCTTCTGACAAGGTCATAACAGTGGATCATTTAATGTATAATTATGTCCAAGCAGAGTAGCATGTACTTTTAGCTAACTGTCAGCACTTGAACTCAAACAAGCATTTGGAAGCATTTTCTGCAACCTTTTTTAATAGAATCGTATCTCTAAGTGTGTCTTTGCTTATCTTTGCTTTTTGTATCGTGTCTTTCTGCCTCCTGTCTGAGCCACTTGTTTTCTGTAGAAATAATTTACTGTTTGTTTGTGTTGTCAAGGTGGTAGGCTTCTACCACCACAAATCTGGCACTGGCCCGAAGTCTGTGTGTGTGTTTGAATGAGTGACTATGGTTATTTAGTGGGAACCATGTCTCCGTTGTGCCAACAGACTTTTTAACTTGTTAAGGCTTATTACCAAGGTAATTACTTTTAATTAGCTTCATTAATCATTACACTTGTCAGTGTGTTTTACTGTGTGTGTGTGTGTGTGTGTGTGTGTGTGTGTGTGTGTGTGTGTGTGTGTGTGTGTGTGTGTGTGTGTGAGTGAGAGAGAGAGAAAGAAAGAGAGAGAGAGAAGGAGAGAGGGGGTCATTTGTGTGTTATTTGTATTCTTGGTTCTGGACTTGGATGTTTTTGTTATGGGTGTTTTTTGAGGAATGCTTTGGAAGTACCTGTGCAAATGGAGCAAAATGCCAGACTGCTTCCCTGTGAGATGCTGACCACCACCAGGGCTGCCCTCTGCCATGCTATCACTTCATAATATATTTACAGATGCAGCCAAGGGAGGGAGAACTTTGCCATTTGGTATGAAGTGGCTAGGATGAGACAAGTCTGAGGCCATGGCTGTTAACTGGAAAAGACTGGATTATACACTCCAGGCTGGGTCTTGTTTATGAAAATAACCGGGGGAATAAAAATAAGATTGTGAATGTAAGCTGCAGAAACATGCATCCTCAATATGGTATCTGGACTCATTCTGAGAAGGGGAGAGGAGCACAGTCATTTGGGTCAGGATTATTCGTTTCCTAGTCATAACAGCATTAATGTCAGTGTGTGTTTTTTATACTGTAAATATAATTCTTAAAATACCATTCCCATTAAATAAAATATTCTCTTCTCAAGCACAGCCTAACACTACCATTCATATAACACGCAAATCACTTTAAATTAAAAAATCTTTCCTTTAAATTAGCTGTAGTACACAGAGTGATACCTATTCAGTTCCACTTAAAGCTGAATTTGTATGTGCAACCAATTGAATGCCATTAGGCTAGGTTTTATGGTACAGGTAAAGGTAAATCACATGACTGCAAGCCTCTACTGACTATGTGCAAGACCAAAAGTAAAGTGTCTCATAGTACCAAGTGTTATATGGACTAAAACTGAAAGAAAGGCCTAAACACCTTAAAAGATTGTTCTGTTGACCCACTCTGAACTAATTTAACAAGTTATATATTTTTCTAGTTAAAATCATTAAGAGATGTGAGGAGATGGAGTCTGGTTCTTAATAGTGATATAATGTAAGTATTTATTTATATAAAACGAGAAGCACCTCTTATAGGTATCTAGCAAAAACATTTTATTCTGTTTAGTAATTGCACTTTTCAGATTAGCTGTAACAAAGAAAAGAACTACAAACAAATAAAAGTGAATGATAGCCTGTCTCTCTGTGTTGGCCTTGCAACAGTCTG
Organism: Pterophyllum scalare; assembly: GCA_024447675.2. Taxonomy (NCBI): domain Eukaryota; kingdom Metazoa; phylum Chordata; class Actinopteri; order Cichliformes; family Cichlidae; genus Pterophyllum; species Pterophyllum scalare. Next base: position 76,954 of record JAMQGT020013275.1, read on the forward strand.
GCAACCTGCCCAGGGTGCACCCTGCCTCTCACTCTATTGCAGCTGGGATAGGCTCCAGCCCCCCATAACCCTGAATTGGATAAGCAGAAGAAAGTGGATAGATGAGTTCAAAAACTGTGCTTATCCTTTTCCATATCTTATAGACAACATGCTATTATTTCAATATCAATAGCATCTGGAAATATTTTAACGTTTCCATTTTTCAGAGTTCCTGCAACATTTTATGCTGTTCTTTTTCTTTTTTCATGAAAACAGACTCTAAATTTTATTGGTTTGGTTAGAGAATTGAAGAAATAGAAGTGATGTATAATTTTAAAATCAAGAAATAGAAGTTCATTGATGTAATGGCTGTCACAAAATAACTGTCTTTCTGTGGTGGTCGTTTCTAGCTAAATGAAAAAATAAATCTGTATGATGCTTTCAGCAATGATAAATGAATAATGATTCTTTCATATCATAATCCTGTAATGATTGTAGCATATGTATGTATGTTCCCTATCTCCGAGTGGACCAATCTTTATGAAACATTGCATAAACATTGCCAAAGGCACTGTGAGCACCAACATCTACATGATGCTCTCCCTCGAGCTCCCTCGTCAGGCCTGGCTCCAGGGTGGGGCCCCAGTAACCCTATTCCCGGCAGGGTAAACAGTCCCCTTGGTGAATCTTCCATAGGTGTTGTTGGAATCGCTCTTTGTCTGGTCCCTCATCCCAAAATCCTATATATTTATACACTACAACTATTTTTAAGTGTAATGTAAGCAAGGGAGCAAGATTATTTTCAAAGTTCAGGACTGCACAGCAGGTGCCATTTGATAAACTAGAAACTTGAATGTTACATATATAACGTCCAAATTCATGTTAAAATTTTCTGATCACACAGTGGATCTGTACATGTGTTTCTACTCTGTTTCTACCTGGTTATGTAATGTGAAATGCCCCTGGGAGAAAACTAAATGACTTAGAGCAGACTTAAGAAAATGACTACTGTTAATGGCTGAAATATTTGTTTCAATAAAGAGCAACCCACATTATTTGGAAATTCCTTGTTGTTTATTTCAACAAGGAATCACCCCCATTAGTTGAAGGATCTACAAGGAGCCATCTTGTTGGTTATCACTTATTTCATCAAGATGCCACCTGCATTGTTTGGAATTTCTAAATGGAGCCACATTCATTGTTTATACATCCATCCATTAATCAATCCATCCAAAAAACTTTGAGCCTCTCCCGAATGGCTGCACTCCTCACCCTATTTCTAAGGAAGATGCAAACCACCCTCCGGAGGAAGCTCATTTCTGACGCTTGTATTTGCAATCTTGTTCTTTTGGTCACTACCCAAAGCTTGTGAGGGTAGGGACGTAGAATGACCGGTAAGTCAACAGCTTCGCTTTAATGCTCAGCTCTCTCTTTACCATGACAGACTGGTGCAGCATCCGCATTGCTGCAGATGCAGCCACTTCACACTCAGCTGCGAAAACTTCCACTGTGAGTTGGAGGCCACCACCTGATGAAGCCAACAGGACCACATCGTCCGCAAAAAGCAGAGATGAGATTCTGAGGCCACCAAGGTGGGAACCTTGCGCCACTTGGTTATGCCTAGAAATTCTGTCCATAAAAATTATGAACAGAATCACTGACAAAGGGTCGCCCTGGCGGAGTCCAACACCCACAGGAAATGAGTCCAACTTATTGCCAGAAATACGGGCCAAGCTCTCGCTGCGGTTGTACAGGGACTGAATGGCCTGCAACAATGAGCCAGACATCCCATACTCCTGCAGCACCCCCTACAAGATACCCTGAGGGACACGGTCGAATGCCGTCTCCAAGTCCACAAAACACATGTAGACTGGATGGGCAAACTCCCATGCACACTTGAATATCCTTGAGAGGATGAAGAGCTGGTCCAGTGTTCCGCTACCAGGACAAAAACAGCATTGTTCCTCTTGAATCCGAGGTTCGACTAATGGATCGACCCTCCTTTCCAGCACCCTGGCATAGACCTTACCGGGGATGTTGAGGAGTGTGATCCCCCAATAGCTGGAGCACACCCTCCGGTCTCCTTTCTTAAAGATGGGGACCACATCCCCAGTCTGCCAATACAGTGGCACCACCCCAGATCTCCATGTGATGTTGCAGAGGTATGTCGACCAAGACAGCCCTACAACATCCAGAACGCTCGGGAACTCAGGAAGAATCTCGTCCACCCCAGGGGCCCTGCCACCAAGGAGTTGTTTAACCACCTTAGTGACCTCACCCCCAGTAATGGGCGAGTCGTCCCCCTCATCCACAGACTCTGCTTTTGCTACAGAAGGCATATCAGTGGAATTAAGGAGGTCCTCAACGCATTGCTTCCCCTGCCTGACTATAGCCTCAGTTGAAGTCAGCAGTTTCCCACCCACACTACGTGTGAGTAGAGCATCGCTTTCTCCTCCCGAGTCTCCTGATGATTTGCCAGAATTGCTTCGAGGCTGTCCGAAAGTCTTTTTCCATGGCCTCACTGAACTTCTCCCACACCCAAGCTTGTTCTTCAGCCGTCGCCCAAGCCACATTCTATTTGGCCTGTCCGTACCAGTCAGCTACCTCCAGCGTCCAAGAAGCTAACCAAACCCAAACTCCTTCTTCAGGTTGATGGCTCCCTTCACCTTGGGGATTACCACCACGACACCACCAGGCACCAACCACTTTGCAGACACAGCTCTGAGCAACAGCCTCAACAATGGAAGTGTGGAACATGATCCATTCGGATTCAATGACCTCAGCATCTCTCAAAATGCTGTAGGAGTTCTGCCTGAGCTGGGAGTTGAAGATCTTGCAGACTGGGGCCTCTGCCAGGTGTTCCCAGCACATCTTCACAATATGTTTAGATGCGTCAGGACCCGTTTCCCGTTTGCCTGAAGGCACAGGGAAGCAACCCTCTCATCTACCGGTGAAAACTCCATTGTACAGGCAGCAAGCTGAAGGGACACAAGAATACCAACCCTAGCGCTCCGCCTCTCGCCAAGGGCAACTCCAGACTGAAACAGAGTCCATCCTCTCTCCAGGAGACTGGTTCCAGAGCCCAGGCCATGCATAGCCGGTATCTTTCAACCTCACACACTAGCTCAGGCTCCTTCCCCATCAGAGAGGTGACATTCCATGTCCCAGTACCTAGTCTCGATAGCCGGAGATCGGTCCGCCAGAACCTCTACCCTTGGCCACCACCCGACACACACACTCCACCCAACAACCTACGACGCCTCCTGCGGGTTATGGTCCTACAGGCCCATGTATTCTTTTCAGGCTGCACCTAACCACCAGACACTCTCCCTCAAGCTCCATCCCCAGGCCTGGCTCCAGCGTGGGGTACCAGTAACCCTATCAGGGTAAACAGTTCACTGGGTGAAACTTCCAGAGGGGTCTTCGGAATTGCTCTGAGTCTGGCTCCTCCTTCATTAATTGCCACTTTATTGTGGTGGAGGGGGTTTGTGTGTCCCAGTGATTCCAGGAGCTATGCTGTCCAGGAGCTTGTCCCCCTGGTAGGGTCTCCCATGGCAAATTGGTCCTGGGTGACAGGCCAGATCAAGAGTGACAATGACAAACCATCTTCACTTTTTATTTTTTCTATAAGAAGCCCCTTTTCTTGTTTAGCTACAAGGATCCCCATTTATTTGTTCAGTGAGCCTTCTTTGTTGTTTGTTATTACTATAAGGAGTCACCTTTAATTTTACAACTTATTTAAACAGGCCACTTTAATTCTATGTTATTTTGACATGTTGTCCCCTTCTTTGTTATTTCCACGGATCCCTCCCAATGGCTCTGTCTCCTCTCTTGTTCCTTCCTTCCCTTCCTCTGGTTCTCTGGCTCTCTCCTGCTCTGAGATGCTTGTGTGATGTGGTCTGGGGCTGCAGCATCCTGGTTGTGACACCTGTGTGTCATTGCCTCGTCAATCACATTACTTAAAGACTGGCTTTTCCACCACTCATTGCTAGATCATCTAGCTTGCTTCTTTGTGTGAGTCACGCTCATTTCTCCTCTTCCAGGAATCCTTCATTGTGTTGCCCTCCAGTTTTCTGTCTCACTGGAACCTCATGTCATGGGTTTATTTGAGCCTGGACTTTTTTGTAACTCACGCTTCCAGCTTCATTTTCTAAAGTAAGCTACAGAGTAGTTCTCCTCCTTCAACTTACCTGCCTGCTCACTATTTCAAATTAGGAACTGCAGTTAAATTTACTTTATTTAACTCAGAATTTGTGAAAAACCCATTTGAACTGGGTGGGTCTGAGTTTGCCTTGCGCTCTTTCTGCTGATTTGCTGTCATGACAGAACAATCTCACCAGACTACAGAGCCTGCACACTCTCTTGCACTTCAGTGTGCCTTGGCTACTGAAGGATCCATACTTAGCTGTCACGATAAGATTTTGGCATTCACTCATGGATCTGAATCAGACACTTTAACAACTTAGCCAGCTAACATGTTGCAGGTAGTTTCAGGTAATCACAAACTATACAGTTTTATGTGTTTTCTTGATGACAGAATCCCATTGTGCTGGGATATTAATGGTTAAAGCTTCACAATCCAACTTTTGACTAGGTTAATAGGAAGGCCGGAGGCTTGGAGTAGCTTCTGTGTCTTCCTTCTGCACCAGCTGTGTCATGGCCCTGGGCTTTAGACACAAGGTTTTGTGTTTTGGGGCTTTGAATTTTTTTTTTGTTTTGTTTCTGTAAGAATTCTCTATTTGGGTTTTTGTTGTTGTTGTTGTTGTTTTTGGAGCTCTTACTAATGAATGTGCGTTGAGTATTTTGTTCTTACCTTTATCTGGTCTTAGTTAGTTACTTTCTGTTTTACTTTGACAGCAGTTGTTCTGTGTCTTGTGTTAAGCTCTGCTTCCCCCAACTCATTACCTTAATTGTCTTCAGCTGCATTCCCACCTGTTACTTATCCCCTCATTTGGATTCCCTGCCTCTGTACTGTAAATGTTTTGGACATTGTGTAACCTTGTGAATTATCAGCCTTAAAGCTGTATTTTGAGGTTACTCCCTGTCTCACAAGTCCTCCATTTGGGTCCATAGTCTGTCTCCTACATAGCTGTTCCTTGATAATCTGTTTCTCTTTCTACTGAACCCCCAGCTGATCTCACACTCGTCCCTGAAGAATACCAGTTGGTGGGGTACCAGTGCTTCTCTTCCTAGTAGCCACTCATGTAACCTGTCAAAACCTAACAGGGGCACTGTGGAAAAATATGTTAGGGAGTTGCTAGCGCATCTTTGTAGAGACTAGATTACTGGTGTCATGGTCCCTGGGTCTTATACCCAGGATTTGAGGTTTGTTTGTTTTTTTGTTTGTTTGTTTGTGGGATATTCAGAGGTTCTCTGACTTTTTTCCATTCCTGTTCTCTCAGTCTTGTCTTTGTTAAGTTTACATGTGGAGGTTTCTGTCTTTCTGTGTGGAAAGCTTTACTTATTCCTGGCTGATGTCCAGCCCAGCTACTTTTCTGTTTGCAGTTATATTTGGAAGACATCAGCAATAAAGGTGGTTAAGTCTAATCCTGCTCCCAGGACCTCTTATAACCTTGTATGCATTAAAAAGGGGAGATAAATGGAAGACGGCATTCAATATTCAGCCTTGGACACTATGAATTTCTGGTTATGCCTTTTGGACTAACAAATGCTTCAGCACTTTTTTCAGGTCACAGTAAATGGTGTTCTCAGGAACTACAGGGGTTGGACAATGAAACTGAAACACCTGGTTTTAGACCACAATAATTTATTAGTATGGTGCAGGGCCTCCTTTTGCGGCCAATACAGCGTCAATTCGTCTTGGGAATGACATATACAAGTCCTGCACAGTGGTCAGAGGGATTTTAAGCCATTCTTCTTACAGGATAGTGGCCAGGTCATGACGTGATGCTGGTGGAGGAAAATGTTTCCTGACTTGCTCCTCCAAAACACCCCAAAGTGGCTCAATAATATTTAGATCTGGTGACTGTGCAGGCCAAGGGAGATGTTGAACTTCACTTTCATGTTCATCAAACCAATCTTTCACCAGTCTTGCTGTGTGTATTGGTGCATTGTCATCCTGATACACGGCACTGCCTTCAGGATACAATGTTTGAACCACTGGATGCACATGGTCCTCCAGAATGGTTCAGTAGACCTTGGCAGTGACGCGCCCATCTAGCACAAGTATTGGGCCAAGGGGATGCCATGATATGGCAGCCCAAAACATCACTGATCCACCCCCATGCTTCACTCTGGGCATGCAACAGTCTGGGTGGTACGCTTCTTTGGGGCTTCTCCACACCGTAACTCTCCCGGATGTGGGGAAAACAGTAAATGTGGACTCATCAGAGAACAATACATGTTTCACATTGTCCACAGCCCAAGATTTGCATTCCTTGCACCATTGAAACCAACGTTTGGCATTGGCACGAGTGACCAAAGGTTTGGCTATAGCAGCCCGGCCGTGTATATTGACCCTGTGGAGCTCCCGATGGACAGTTTTGGTGGAAACAGGAGAGTTGAGGTGCACATTTAATTCTGCCGTGATTTGGGCAGCCGTGGTTTTATGTTTTTTGGATACAATCCGGGTTAGCACCCGAACATCCCTTTCAGACAGCTTCCTCTTGCGTCCACATTTAATCCTGTTGGATGTGGTTCGTCCTTCTTGGTGGTATGCTGACATTACCCTGGATACCGCGGCTCTTGATACATCACAAAGACTTGCTGTCTTGGTCACAGATGCGCCAACAAGAGTTGCACCAACAATTTGTCCTTTTTTTAACTCTGGTATGTCACCCATAATGTTGTGTGCATTGCAGTATTTTGAGCAAAACTGTGCTCTTACCCTGCTAATTGAACCTTCACACTCTGCTCTTACTGGTGCAATGTGCAATTAATGAAGATTGGCCACCAGGCTGGTCCAATTTAGCCATGAAACCTCCCACACTAAAATGACAGGTGTTTCAGTTTCATTGTCCAACCCCTGTATGTTAATCTTTTTGCATTTGGGTAATTGGATTTTTCCCCCCAAAGACCTGGAGGAACACAAATGGCATGTCAGAAGAGTGCTTCCAAGACTATTTGAGAACAAGCTACATATAAAGGCTGAAAAAACAAGTTTCATGAGTCCATGTATCCTGTTTCTTTCCTGGGTTTACTTTCTGGAAAGTGGGCAGGTGAAGACCAATCCCCCAAAAATCAGTGATTAACTAACCCACTCCCACAGTAAGTCATGCAGATAGCTTAAAAGTTTTTTTGGGGTTTCTAATTTCTACAAGAAGTTCATTAAAGACTACAGTGAGATTGTAGCACCTAAAGAGCCCTGTGTTTGGGCCCCAGAAACAAAGGCACATTTACGCAAGTGGCTCAAGGCTTCCACTTATGTGTTGGTTCAGCCTGACCCCAGTCTACAGGTTATTCTTGAAGTTGGCACTTTCTCAGCCACCTGTTGGTCTGCTTTTACTTCTGCCCACCCCTAGTAGACCATGGTTGTACATTGCTGTTGATTTTGTTACTAGTCTCCCTAAGCCTGACAGTAACACATTCATTCTTACAATAGCTGATTCTTTTTCAAAGGCAGTTCATTTTATAGCCCTCCCTAAACTGCCCGCTGCCCTGGAGACCGCCAGTCTCCCAGTACAGCATGTGTTCCATCTCCATGGCATGCATAGCCTGATTTCAGGGTTTCACCCAAAGAGTAATGGACAGACTGAACAAGCACATCAAGTATTAGAGGCAGCCTTAAGCTGTCACCTGAAGTTTCACTTTTCTGTGAACAAAGGTGACACTCTTATTTACTATGTGAAGTATTTTTGATTTCTTTTGTGAGTTTGTGTCAGTATTCACTGTAATAGACAGTTTCAACAAAACAAGACACAATGCTAACACAATAATGTCCAAAGAACAGATGTGTAATAAAGTTAATGTATTAATAAAGAGCATACCAACATTATACTTTTAGGAGAGCAAAGTTGCATCAGTGTATCGTACATGGAAAACATAACTTTTGCAAGGTGTGAAGTACTTGACATTTTGACCATGTAAACCACCGATTATGTCCTTGGATGTTTCCCAGTACTAGAGTGCAGTTTATTTAGTGTAAGGCTCTGAGAAGTGTGTCCCAAAAATGACCCTGTGTCCTCAAATATTTCTCCTATAACACTAGAGAGCTATGTCTTATAGTTTTATCCTACAGTGGTATGAAAAGGTTTGGGCACCCCTGATAATTTTCATGATTTTCCTTTATAAATCATTGGTTGTTCAGATCAGCAATTTCAGTTAAATATATCATATAGCAGACATAGACTTTTCATACCACTGTAACTAAGAGATGATTCAGTACCTGATCCAGCCCTAACTATAAGCATGATCAAAAAGGAAGGTTTTAAACCTAATCTTAAAAACAGAGAGTGTGTCTGTCTCCCAAATCCAAACTGGGAGCTGGTTCCACAAAAGAGGGGTTCTGCCTCCCATTCTACTCTTAAGTATCCTAGGAACCACAAGTAAGCCAGCAGTCTGAGAAAAAAGTGATCTATTGGGGTGATATGGAACTATAAGGTCTTTGAGACAAGGCGGGGCCTGATTAATCAAGGCCTTGTATGTAAGAAGAAGGATTTTAAATTCAATTCTGAATTTAACAGGGTACCAGTGAGGAGAAGCCAATGTGGGAGAAATACACTCTCTTTCTAGTCTAGCTGCAGCATTTTGGATCAGCTGAAGGCTTTTCAGGGAGCTTTTAGGACAGCCTGATAATGAATTCTAATAGCCCAGCCTAGAAGTAATAAACCCATGAATTAGCTTTTCAGCATCACATTGGGAAATGGTTTGTTTCTAATTTTAGAAATATTGTGCATATGCAAAAAAGCAGTCCAACGAATTTGTTTAGTATGTGCTTTGAAGGACATATCCTGGTCAAAAATGACTAAAAGATTTCTCACTATGTTACTGGAGGCCAAGGTAATGCCATCCAGAGTTAGACACTGTGTTTCTAAAGTTTGTAGGGCAGAGTACTTATAACTTCAGTTTTATCTGAATTTTGATCATCCAGGCCTTCATGTCTTTAAGACATTCCTGCAGTTTAACTAATTGATGTGTGTCATTTGGCTTCATGGATAGATAAAGCTGGGTATCATCTGCATAACAGTGAAAATGCATGCATTGCTTTCTAATAATATTTCCTAAGGGAAGCATGTATGATGTCAATAAAATTGGTCCTAGCATAGAACCCTGCGGAGCTCCATAATTAACCTTAGTGTGTGAAGAAGACTCCCTGTTTACATGAACAAATTGGAATCTATTATATAAATATGATTCAAACCACTACAGCGCAGTAACTTTAATACCTATGGCATGCTCTAATCTCTATAATAAAATGTTATGGTCAATAGTATCAAAAGCTGCACTGAGGTCCAACAGGACAAGCACAGCGATAAGTCCACTGTCAGATGTTTTGTAACCTTCACTAATGCTATTTCTGTACTGTGATGAATTCTGAAATCAGACTGAAAGTCTTCAAATAAACCATTCCTCTGCAGATGATCAGTTAGATGTTTTGCAACTACTTTTTCAAGAATTTTTGAGATAATAGGAAGGTTGGGGATTGGCCTATAATTAGCTAAGGCAGCTGGGTTTTTAAGTAATGGTTTGATAACTGCCACCTTAAAAGCCTGTGGTACATAGCCAATTAACAAAGATAAATTGATCATCTTTAAGATCAAAACATAAATTAATGGTAAGATTTCTTTGAGCAGTTTTGTAGGAATGGGGTCCAATAGTTGATGGCTTGGAGGAAATAACTATTGAAGTTAACTTTGAAAGATCAATTAAAGAGAAAGAGTCTAAATAATATCAGCAGTACTGAAAATAGTTGTACACAAAGATACATCTGTAAGATGGTTATGAATAATTTTAGCTCTAATGGTTACAATTTTATTTGTGAAGAAATTCATGAAGTCATTAGTTAAGGGAATAAAAATGTAAAATTTAAAAGCTGCATTTTGTGTTTACTCAGGTTATATTTGTCTAATATTAAAATTTGTTTGATCTGAAATATGTAAGTGTGACAAATAAAACAAAAAACCCTAAGAAATCAGGAAGGAGACAAATACTTTATCACAGCACTGTAGCTTCAACAAGGTGCTGGAAACATTCCTCAGAGATTCTGGTCCATACTGACATGACAGCATCACACAGTTGTTGCAGATTTGTCATCTGCACATCCATGATGCAAATCCAAGATGTTCTGGATTGAGATGGATTGAGATCTGGTGACTGTAAAGACCATTTGAGTACAGAGAACTCAGTGTCATATTCAAGAAACTAGTTTAAGATTTTTGAGCTCTGTGACATGGCACGATATCCTGCTGGAAGCAGCCATCAGACGAAGGGCACACTGTGGTCATCAAGGGATGGACAACAATACTAAGGTAGTCTGTGGATTTAAACCATGCTCAGTAGGTACTAAGGGGCCAAAAGTCCATCCGTCCATCCATCCATCCATTTTCTTCCACTTATCCAGGGCTGGATAGTGGGGGCAGCAGCCTAAAGAGAGAAGCCCATACCTTCCTCTCCCCAGCCACTCCTCCAGCTCATCTGGGGGAACACAGAGGTCTTTCCAGACCAGCTGAGAGATGTAATCTCTCCAGCGTATCCTCGGCCTACCCTGGGGCCTCCTCCCAGTAGGACATGCCCAGAACACCTCACCCAGCTCATCTCAGCTGATTCCTTTTGATGTGGAGGAGTAGCAGCTCTATTCTGCACCCCTCCCGATTACCAAACTTCTCTTCCTATCTCTAAAGCTGAGGCCAGCCACCCTTTGAAGAAAGCTAATTTCCACTGCTTGAATCCATGATCTCATTCTTTTGGTCATCACCCAGAGTTTGTGACCATAGGTGAGGTTAGGGATGTAGATGGACCACTAAATCAACAGCTTTGCTTTTACGCCCAGCTGTCTCTTCACCACAACAGATTCATGCAGTGTCTGCAGTGATGCGGACACTGCACCAATCCATCTGTCAATCTGCCCAGTGTGCCAAGAAAATATTGCCCACACATTACACCACCAGCAGCAGCATGAACTGTCACTGCAAGGCAGAATGGATCCGTGCTTTTATGGCATTTACATTAAATTGTGACCCTATCATCCAAATGTTGTAACAGAAATCGAAACTCATCACACCAGACGACTTATTTCCAATCTTCTGCTGTCCAGTTTTGATGAGCCTGTGTTAACTGCAGCCTCAGTTTCCTGTTTGTAGCTGACAGGACCCATTGTGGTTTTCTGCTGCTGTAGCTCATCTGCTTCAACGTTTCACGCATTGTGCGTTCACAGATGTTCTTCTGCACACTTTGTTTGTAACAAGTCAAGTCAAAGTTTATTTCTATATCATATTTTAAACAACCTCAGTTGACCAAAATACTGTACAGGTTATACAAAATATATGTGACTATAGTGGTTTCATCGTCACAATCTTGGTTGTAAAAAGCTGTGATGAGAGGGGGCAGGGCTGACTGTGAAACCACTTGCTCATTAGCTAATGACTTGTCAATCATGGATAAGCCTCCATTTTGAAACAGTATGGCAAAGATTAAAAAAAAATAGACTTAATTTTCTATTCAGCATTACTTGAAATGAGTGGCTGAGCCCATAAACTCATCAGGAAAGTGTTTACAGAAGTCAAGTCAGAAAGCCACTTTCCCACAGGGAACCACAACTATTGGCACTTGGTGGCCTTCAGATATAATTCAGGTTTGGGGCACTTCTGCATTTGGCTTCACTTTTCAGATCCAGAAACCACATCTGTGTTTTATTCTGTTTATGAGTCTGACACATGAAAACACATCACTTTGAGCAGCACCTGGCCAAATACTGACCTAGCCACTGCCTCCACTTGGCTCTAATTGGCAGAACAATGCACAATTTAGTCCTGAGTTACAACCTCTAAGTGGCTCATGTTGGGTGGTGTGGTGGTTTGCACTGCTGACTCACAGCAAGAAGGTCCTGTGTTTGAATCCACCATCTGGCTGGGACCTTTCTATGTGGAGTTTGCAGGTTCTCCCTGTGTACGCGTGAGTTTTCTCCAGGTACTTCAGAAGGATAAGTGGAAGAAAATGGATGGAAGTGACTATGTTTTGATGTGTGGCTGTAAGGTTCTGCGCTGCTGTATCACAAGCATAGAAAATGTGATGTTACAGATTCCAGGTATAGGCTGAACAGCAGGGAGATTGCTGTAAGAAACATCTTTGGTGATACTGAGAAAGAGGGGGGAGAAAACAACAACAAAAAAAGAGGGTAGAATGCTGCAGTCCTCCCTCTCTGTCTCACCCCTATTCAGTGAGTGCTGACTGTGTAGCAGTGCCTCCCTCACCCCACTCCTTACTGTGTGAATATTGGGTTTACATAACCTACTGCAGTCTGAGATAATGCAGCGCACCACTACTGACGACACCTTCTCCTTAAAGGCAACAAATACATACAACATTTGCATGAAGCAGCTTTAAACATTCATAGTAGCACCATGCATAGATTAGTGTGTGCTATACTAAGCAGTACAGTTTCTACACACCATTGTTGTCTGCATAAACACGCATGTACAAGCATCTGCGCACACACAGGCCCGTTCTGAGTAAATGAAATGGAAACGCTAATGCCCTTCCATCATTCATTGCTGTCGCCCACAGCAATGAGTGGTTTAGTTGCATAAAAATATCAACAGCTCTTTAAATGCTGCCTTCCCTCTCTTGCACAAAAAGCCTGTACCATGTGAACAGCATTCAAGAGGTCTTAGATACTTTCTTTTTGCAAGTAGTCTCTGGACACATCAAAACAGTGTGTGTGTGTGTGTGTGTGTGGCACAGAGGAGCCGTTGTCAGGAGAGAGAATGCACCCACTTTATGCAACTATTACTTAATCACTTAGTATTTTACCAGTTTTGTAGGCTTGTTGGCTGCAGCCAGTTCTGTCAGGATGGGGCTGGGTAAGAGGTCACTTTCGAGGGTTGTTATCTATCTCTGGGAACCCAGTTTAATACTTGTGTGTGCGACACTCTGCGTCATTCTGGCTGATGAACTTGAATCAGTTACCAGGATTGTTGTTCCCTACATTCTCCTCTTTCTGTGTGGCTCAGAAGGGATCAAGTCACATTACCTGACTCAACCTCATTTGTTTTCTAACAGCTGGAGGACTGACACTGGACTGAACACTCTTTCAAGGTCCTACTACAGCGTCAGGACTAGAATTGCCCAAAGTCAGCTATAAAGTTTATTTTAAAATATAATGCTGAAATGAGCAAGCAAATAAATGAGTTTTTTTTTTATGAAGTATGCAGATTAGAAAAAAATAAGAGCCGATAAACAAAATTGCGTTTCTTGAAAGTCAGTATGCTTTCATATATCTCTGCACAGCTGAAGGAGTGGAATATTCTGACATATGGAAAAATTTTGCCTTGAAAATTTTTGAAGTTATATGGATGTCGCTTAATGTTGTTGTACTGATGATCCTGCTATTGATATAGGGTGACTCCTGGCACACCTGTGTACAAGGTTCCTTAGTTCAATCTCCGTAGTCCTCTGATCGGATGATTGAAGCATTTTGTATGTGTGTGTACACACAGGGGTTGGACAATGAAACTGAAACACCTGTCATTTTAGTGTGGGAGGTTTCATGGCTAAATTGGACCAGCCTGGTGGCCAATCTTCATGAATTGCACATTGCACCAGTAAGAGCAGAGTGTGAAGGTTCAATTAGCAGGGTAAGAGCAAAGTTTTGCTCAAAATATTGCAATGCACACAACATTATGGGTGACATACCAGAGTTCAAAAGAGGACAAATTGTTGGTGCAGGTCTTGCTGGCGCATCTGTGACCAAGACAGCAAGTCTTTGTGATGTATCAAGAGCCACGGTATCCAGGGTAATGTCAGCATACCACCAAGAAGGACGAACCACATCCAACAGGATTAACTGTGGACGCAAGAGGAAGCTGTCTGAAAGGGATGTTCGGGTGCTAACCCAGATTGTATCCAAAATACATAAAACCACGGCTGCCCAAATCACGGCAGAATTAAATGTGCACCTCAACTCTCATGTTTCCACCAAAACTGTCCATCGGGAGCTCCACAGGGTCAATATACACGGCCGGGCTGCTACAGCCAAACCTTTGGTCACTCATGCCATTGGTTTCAATGGTGTAAGGAGCGCAAATCTTGGGCTGTGGACAATGTGAAACATGTATTGTTCTCTGATGAGTCCACCTTTACTGTTTTCCACACATCCGGGAGAGTTAGGGTGTGGAGAAGCCCCAAAGAAGCGTACCACCCAGACTGTTGCATGCCCAGAGTGAAGCATCGGGGTGGATCAGTGATGGTTTGGGTTGCCATATCATGGCCTTCCCTTGGCACAATACTTGTGCTAGATGGGCGCGTCACTGCCAAGGACTACCGAACCATTCTGGAGGACCATGTGCATCCAATGGTTCAAACATTGTATCCTGAAGGCGGTGCCATGTATCAGGATGACAATGAACCAATACACACAGCATGACTGGTGAAAGATTGGTTTGATGAACATGAAGGTGAAGTTCAACATCTCCCATGGCCTGCACAGTCACCAGATCTAAATATTATTGAGCCACCTTGGGGTGTTTTGGAGGAGCGAGTCAGGAAATGTTTTCCTCCACCAGCATCACGTCGTGACCTGGCCACTATCCTGCAAGAAGAATGGCTTAAAATCCCTCTGACCACTGTGCAGGACTTGTATATGTTATTACCAAGACGAACTGACGCTGTATTGGCCGCAAAAGGAGGCCCTACACCATACTAATAAATTATTGTGGTCTAAAACCAGGTGTTTCCGTTTCATTGTCCAACCCCTGTATGTGGTTGCCCATTTACCTGATGAAGGTAAGCAAGACAGCGTGGGAGAGTTTTGACTCTCAATGCAAAAATCTTGTTCTAGACTGAAATCTCTCACTGGACACATTGCTATGAAATTCATCCAGGCAGGCTACTTGGTGCTCAGAGGTAATCAGCACGTTAGCATGCTAACCATACTATACATAAAAGATGGACATAGACTTGAGCTGAGCCTTTTGCCTTTCACCATCTTGATGTTTTGAAAGGGAATGAAGGGTGGATCTGACTGAGAAACCAAGTGACACTGCACACTCACCCAGTTAAGTCTTGTCAGTAACAGGGTACAGTCACCCCAAAGCATACCCAGTTTTATCGTCCCTCTGGAGACCATAATGTAGAAAATGGAAACGTTTTATTCTGTGAGACTTTGAACTAGTACCCGAGACCATAAAATATCATGAAAGTTTGAGGTTATAGATCACGGAAACCAAAGACCACTTTTAAAGTCTTTGATTTCTTTTTGCGACCAGTGTTGTCGCCCGGTTCTTGCACTTCTGCAGTGGCTTCACTTTTCGGACCCAGAAGCTACTTTCTTCTTTTATATACAGTCTATGCATTTAATGTGTTTATGGGGAGCTTTTTTGCCTTTATTGTGACAGTAACAATCAAGAGAGATAACAGGAAAGTAGCGAGAGAGCACGCAAGCTAAACAGTGCCCCCCCATTTACCTTTTTTAAAATTATTATTTTATAAGTGACTATATTTGGATGAGAAGGTAGAGTTGGCAAGTTCTCACAAAATGCTAGCAAACTTGATTAGTGGGCACTGACATCATGGATGAGCTCTTAGTACAGTTAGTGCAATACTCATTTGTCAAATAATTACATTTAATGTGCTAAAAAGAAACACCAACACCATAATATTTCAAGAGGTCCAGCTAAAAAAATACCTGATGCTTCACAGTTAGCACAGCGGCTACAGCTGCCTGAGCTGGAGTCAACCTGCAGGAATGTTAGCGTAGCTGCAGGCAAGCTGTCATGTACAGTTTACGTTTTATGTGAGATTAAAAATATTTTAGTTGTTTACATATAAAATATACTTCCTGTGAGATTTTCACATCTTTTAAAACCCTTTGTTTCCTGACAGCTGAAGCTGTGAAGAGCTAATAATGGCAACTACACCAATCCAGATACTGCTTGCAACAATGTGAAGGACAATTTACCATTATAGCAGCACTGTTAAGAGCTGAATGTTTAGAAGAGGTGTGGTAACAGCATCAGTATGGGTTAGAAATAGGGACAGGGGAGGGGGTAAGAGTGAATGCTTGGACTTCCTAAAACTGCTCCTATACCAAATGAGTTTCTGCCAGTTATAATTCTGCTCCTACTCCTTCCTCTGCAGGGAGGTTACTGAGGGGGCTCTTCTCCCACAGCACTACAGCTCCTTTGTCTCAATCCCCAAATCCTCTAATCTCTTGCCGCTTCTATCAGGTGGGTTTTGGTAGTGCTGTGAGAACCAGTTGCACCACCATCCCCTACTCTAACTACACTCCCCAGTTCTTTCCTCAGACATTCACACAAAACAGCAGCCCCACTGCCACCACCACCACCACCAATGCACTGGTCAATTATATGTTTAGCAGAACAGAAATGGCAATGCTGCTTCTATGCCAATAATTTAATCTTATCACAACCCACAGCAATTATACCATTAACGGCCTCCCCTTGAAACGCAACAATTCGTTTCATAATATCACAACAGCGTGATTCATATATATGATTCATGATGTTAAAAAAGCTGAAGAGGCCTTGGGAAGCTTTGGTTACATAAAACAACCGTTTTTTATTTTTTATTTTTTTTTATTTCTCACCTCTTCTGTACACAACATAAACAAGCAAACACAGACACACCCACCCACACACAGATCATAAGAAAAAAAATATACAAAAAATATGGCTGTTTATATGCCATGTGGGCTAAGCACTTATAATACAGTGGAATGATGCGGGAACATGAATTATTCGTCGTCCTCTTCCTCCTCTTCTTCATCACTTATGACATATTTCTTAGCCTTTTTGGTGGCCGTTTCCTCGTCATCTTCTGCTTTTCTCTTGCCTGACCCTTCAC
The DNA here is from genome assembly GCA_024447675.2 of Pterophyllum scalare. Classification (NCBI taxonomy): domain Eukaryota; kingdom Metazoa; phylum Chordata; class Actinopteri; order Cichliformes; family Cichlidae; genus Pterophyllum; species Pterophyllum scalare. Next base: position 93,910 of record JAMQGT020013275.1, read on the forward strand.
CCTCCTGTGACAGAGTACGTACAGCTTTTCAGGACTTTCAGCTTTTCATTTACAGTTCAACAGAAAACATTGCAGAAAAAAAAAACATTCTTGCTCTGAAGGACTGGTATTTGCTGTCCTGCTTAGTTACAAAAGATAATGTGAAAAGTTTAATCCTCCACAGTGTCCTGCCTCACACTGCCCCCTGTCTGTCCAACACAACACTGCACCTACCTCATCACTGTCTAGCTTCTTGGCCTTCATCAGTCTCTGGGCTTTATCGTCATCAGAACCTTCATCACTATCTGATGAGTAGATCCTCGCTCGCTCCTCTGGACATGAGGCAGAAAGAGAAGAGTATGTGTATCAGACCTTTGTAACGCCCAAAATAGTCTTAATGTGTGAGACAAAATTATAAACAAAATGACAGCTGTAAATGTGAAACACATTCATCCTCACCTCTCAGACCACTTCCTCCCTTGTATTTGCTCTTGATGGCTGCGAGGCTGATCGCGTCCTCGCCCTCCTCCTCGTCATCATAACGATCAGGTTCCAGGTAGCTGCTGCTCAGGCCTCTCTGGTGCTGTTTCTCCCTCATCCTCCTCTGCTGGGACTCCCTGCGGATGGAGGCTCGCAGCCGCTCCTCCTCTTTCTGTCAAGACACACCCAAGTGGGAAGTTTCAAGTTTGATATTTAGTTTCTAGCTGCTTACTTGTGCGGTTTTTTATTTTAAACACACTGAGTAAAAAGGTCACTTTTTTAATGACAGGTGCAAAAAAAGTCTAATTCATTTCTCTATAAAAACTGAAAGGTGACGAGATTTTTAGCAGATGTATCTATAGCGTGAATTTGAACATCCTGGGTCACATCGTTCTCAAGTTATGGCCAACGTTAAAGTTTTTGTCGAAGAGACGCCGAGGCTGAGACAATGCCTCGACTTCTTCTTCGAAACAGCTGAGCTAAAAATACATCAGAGACATGAGAGAATACGAAGTGCTAAAGTTGTGTTCGTATGTTAAACTACATTCAGCCAACACCGCATACCCTCACCGCATTGCCTGCATCAGGTGGACAACACAGTAATTAACAATGCAGTCTGCAGTCCTCCTTCGAGCTGACAGCAAATGCATCACCAGAACTCGAAACTTGCTGACTCTGTTTCCATTTCACTCACCACTGCATGACCTCATTATGTAAGCATAGTCAGGTTATCCATTTATGTAACCGGCCATGAGCTCGTCAACAACTGACCTCATCCTAACTTTTTTGGTGTCTGTGGTAACAAAAGCATTCTCAGTCAGGGCTGTGCGGGCTACCTTGATCATTTCATTGCGATGGGACTCAGGATCTCGTCCGGCCATGGGGAGGATTCTGATCTTCTGTGTCTTGGAGCAGCGATCAGCCAGAGATAGGGTCATCTTCCTGTGGGTGGCGCTGTCTGTGGAGTGGGGTCTGGAAATGCAGAAAAACCAGGCTAAACAATAATATTTTTCCAGAATTTCTTGAAAAATGTGCCTCTCTTAAAATATCAAGTCAGTTCTGAGTAGGAGGTTTTCACAATTTTTCTTTTTAATAGACAAATTACACCTTTAGTAAACTGACAAAAAAAACCAACCTATCATCATCAACTGCCAAACCTGTTTTAGCCCACACTCTTTAAAGCTACCGTGTGGAGTTTTTAATATCACCCACTATATTTCTATCTTGGGCAAGCACACTGCACACAGGCCATGTGAAGACATACCTGCTAATAATGCAGAATAAATGAGGAAGGAAACGAAACCACAGGCTACGATTTATAGTTAAGTCTCATCTTTCATTACTTGATCTACTGATGTTATTACTTCATTAAGTACACCTGTTCAACTCCTCCTTAATGCAAATATCAAATCAACCAATCACATGGCAGCAACCCAGTGAATTTACGCATGTTAGATATGGTCAAGATGACCTGCTGAAGTTCAAACTAAGCACCAGAACAGAGAAGAGGGATGATGTAAGTGACTTTGAACATGGGTCCGGTTGTTGGTGCCAGAGAGCTGGTCTCAAGATTTCAATAAGTGCTGATCTGCTGGGATATTCCCACACAACCATCTCTAGGGTTTACAGAGAATGGTCTGAAAAAGAGAAAATATCCAGTAAGCAGCAGTTCTTTGGTGGAAATGCCTTGTTGATCCTCGAAGTTAGAGGACAATGGCCAGACTGCTTTGAGATGGGGAAAATAACTACTTGTTACAACAAAAGTATGCCGAAGAGCATCTCTGAATACACAACATATAAAACTTTGAAGCAGATGGGCTACAGCAGCAGAAGACCATACTTGTTGACACTCCTGTCAGCTAAGAACAGGAAACTGAGGCTACAATTCACACGGGCTCACCAAAATTGGACAACAGAACATAGAAAAATACTGCCTGGTGTGATGAGCCTCAATTTCAGCAGAGAGATTCAGATGGTAGGGTCAGAATTTGGCCTAACAACATGAAAGCATGGGTCCATCCTGCCTTGTATCAGCAGTTCAGGCTGCTGGTGGTGTAATGGTGTAGGGAAATTTTTCTTGGCACACTTTAGGCCCCTTATTACCAACTGAGGATTACTTAAATGCCACAGGTGCCTGAATATTGTTGCTCACCATGTCCATCCTTTATGACCACAGTGTACCCATCTTCTGATGTACCTCAAATGGCAGTGAGCTAAATGTGGCCTCGCTAAGTAAGCATACAAGGATGTAAACAATGTTGCTCATAAAAAATAAGCCCCCTATTCTAAGTCTTGAATGATGTAGGAAATTCATTAATTATGTTTGCTTGCTTAAAAGTACACCGTGTTTGTTTGACTTCACAAAAGACATCTGCTGTTCTGTTTTGCAGTGTCACGGACTATTAGATCCCCACCACTCCAATGTTTTTACAATACAAACATTAATCGCTGACCTGAGCTCATTCATTTAATGATAAAATATTAACTGTGATGTAGCATTAGAATGATGAAAATGCTGCAGTGAATGAAGGTATCTGCACTGATACATGTGTCAGGTTTTAAAAGCCCTTGTCTACTTGACATGATGCATTTTTCTCTGACCTTAGCTTTAGGTTTATCACATGACCATACGGCCTCATGAATGAATAAGTGTCCTTTTGCTACTCAGAAACACAGGTAGTATACTGTATAATAGGTTTCATCCGAGTACATGTTGTAAGGATGTATCTTGTGAATGTCACAAGTAAAACATGACGTCAACCTTGGGTTATGAGCAAGAATATAAGTAACTACACTTCTTGTCATCTCTATCAAACTGCTCCTGGAGATTGCACTTTGTCCCAGATGCAAACTGAATTAAATCATGCCTGAACTGATTTCTGGACACTGGGCCATGTTCTTTCCATGATAATAACATTTGGTTCATGTGCTTTGATTTTCCTCCTGAGAATACTGAGATTGATTAATTCTGCTGCAATAAAAAGTCTACCCCCCCATCTCTATGTTGGATGAATGCTTTTGTTTCATTCATTTTTGAGGTACCTTAAAGCTGCTTTCAAAAGAAAACAAAAAAAAAGCATCCTATCCATTTGTACACTGAGCACCTTGAGCCCTAATCCTAATCAAAACTCAAATGTTAATACTCCATCAGAACAAATGGTAATAATGTTCTGTTTGGGAACACGCAGGCCTGTTGCACACTGAGGCAGGTTTGGCCTATTAGATGCATGTGGTGTGAAAGACAGAACATTCAGGTGGACTTTGGGGGGGGGGGGCACTAAGAGGCTTACAGAGTTCTTACTGGGAGAAACCTGTGCAGCTTGCACAAGGTGATCCAGGGACTTAAAGCATTCAGTACATTTCTGAAAGGAGCTTGAATGAAGGGCGCCATTGTGGTGGTTGTTTAGAATAGGAGGTAGCCCGGGGTTTGTTTAGAACATATTCTACTGTCAGCGAGCCAGAGAGAGGAGGAGTATCCCTCGCAACTCACAGTCTATGCCTGAAAGGAAAATGTGTGCCTCTGTTTCTAATAGCAGCCTGTCACCAAAGCCACGCTGGCATGTTAGTGCATTACCTGAAAGTGAGTTTAGTTTTGAACACAGCCTGTCCCTGCAGACCGGTGCCCTGTCGGATGAAAAGGTGATTGTGGTCTCCCTGGAGAGGAGCTTTGTAAACATCGAACACTTCGTTCCCCAGGTGGAGAGACATGCTGTGGAAAGAATGGGAAACTCAAAAGCATGCCAAGTACAGAGTTATGCCCTGATCGCAGTGTCACAACCCCGGCATCCAGCTTGACGTAATACACACCTGCCATCAGACCATTTGACAATGCGTGCATTGCTTTCTCGTGTTTCACTTCCCTCCTCGTCTCTCTTCGCTCTCCACCGGATTGTATTCTCCACCTGTGGGGAAAAGGCAATGAAGATCAGGTGACTTAAAAATTGAAATCTGTCATGTGCCTTCATCCATCATTTTCAGCCTACACAGACAGCTCTGTACCTTCAGTTTGAGCCTGGTCCGTCCCTCTTCATCCAGCATTTCTTCATCCTCAAATTCATCCTCATAGTACTGAGGATCAAATGGTCTATAAAAAAAAAGAAAAAGAGCAGAGTCAAAGAACATCTAATTGGCTAATCATCAAGTTAAAAAAAATATTTTAAATATTTGTATTGATTTACACTGCAAAGGCTCTGACCTGGGCTCCACGGAGAGAAAATTGGGCAGCTTGACAAAATAAAGGTCGGATCCCAGATCAGTGCTGACTTTTGGGATCTCTACTTCGATGCGGGTTTCAGGTGCAGGCTCCTCTTCTGCCTGCTCCCCCTCTATCCCATCCTCTGTGTCCTGGAGCACACACACACACACACACAAACAAGAACAAGTCAACAAACACTGTATGATTCAGTGACCCATGATAATAGGGATCGGCTCAGCAAGGCTTAGAGAAAGGCTTAGAGAAAGAGGGGATTTTGGTACTTGTATAAAAAGGACTCAATTAAAGCAGCTTGATGACCAGTACAGAAAAGAGACAGAGGGTGAGAGAACAGACAGATACCTGGGGCTGTCCCGGGGTCGGGGGCTTCTCTGCGTCGCTGTCTGAAGAGATGTCGTTAGCTTCTCCGAACAGGTCGTCTGCTGCAGCCTTCTTTGCTGCGGAACAGTATGAAGAAGTTTAATTACCATAAAGATATCAAACTTTACATTGAACCAGTAAAGTCAGGTCTTACGTTTTCCTGTTTCGACATCGCTGTCTGAATCTGAATCGGAGGCAGCTTTTGCTTTGGGCTTCCGTCCTATGAAATCATCTTCACTGTCACTTCCCTTTGCAGACTCTGAAAAATAAAAAGCAGCAGGTGAAGAGAACAGTATCATTTCCACGTGCCACATTTATAGCACAAGTACAGGATACGCAAGCACATCTTACAGTAAAGGAAAACAGTTCGTGTTCACAGTATACCTCATGCAAAGAGTCTGTGTGAAAAAAATAATCTCATATTAACCTCAGAGTTTGGAGCTAAACCTCAGAGCTCAGGATAAAGCGTTCACAAATGGCCCCAATACATGAAATTGAATGTGTAAAGATTAACACTAAAGGCTGGCTCATGATCGGGTCCACGTGCAGTCTCTCTTAGACCCTGGGGGTGTACCTGATTTCCTGTTCCTCGGCCCCTCGTCATCAGAATTTTCTCTTTCTTCGTCAGAGTAGTGACGTTTCTCCTCCTCATCCTCCGACTGGTCACTCTTAGCTCCTCCATCCCACTTCTCATCATCCGATTGGTTCTCCCTGCCTGAACCGTCGCCGTCAGTGTGAGGGGTGCCCGGCCCTGAGTGTGGAGTCCCCAGATCACTGTGCATACTGAATAAGAACAAATGCAGTTAAAGAAATATTCAGATTTCTTCTGTGTTAGAAGGCGGCTGATATTTCTGAGATGAGCAGGTCGCCAGTCTAATCACAGAAATATGCATGACAGGGTGTACCACACTATAACAGTTAGGAGAGGCTCCACCGTGGTTAAGAAGATGGACAGACTGATTAAAATAAATATATAAAGAAAATCTAGTACTCTGACAAAAACAAAGGAAAGTTGAACCTTTTATAGACTAAATCTTTACTTTATAATCATAAGTGCAAACATATACCAGTCTATCTCTCTGCACTCCACACGGATGTCTGCATAGGAATATGCAACATCTATATTCAAGTAACACCAAAAGCTTTCTGGTTTCTGTGTACAGTCCACTTTTAGTCTGAATTTTGTTGGCCAATCATGTTTCAGCAGGGTTTGACTGCATGTAGGAGCAAAAGCCATGATTATGATAGGAAAAAGCAAGCTCACAAAAGACACTTTGCATTTGCATTCACAGAGAACGACCAGCACAAGAAACAGGCCCATGTCACAGAAAACAGGTTTAGTGAAAACTCTTGAGTTTGTTAACTCTGAGATGAGGGAAATTCTGAGTTTTCTGTTCCGCAAATAAAACAGAGGGAACGTAAACATTTCGGAAGAAGAATGGAGTTATGTTTGGAAAACGCAACAGACAACCACAACATTGCGTGTTTGGAGAACATACGGTTGGAAAAATATAATCAGATTCTTTGTCACACCAAAAGTGAGTAGCAAATTTACATCGATACCGCAACCATGTTGGAGGAGATGTGGAAGTATTAATGTGGATCACTCTCATGTCTTTTGGCTTTGTCCAAAACTCACAAACTTTTGGGGGCGATGTCCACTTAGCCATTGCTAGAATTCTGGGTTATGAAATACCCAAATCATTTAAATTCATGTACCTAGGTTACATGGCAGAAACTGAAGTATTAAAAGAAGACAGATACATTTTGAAAATTTTGTCAGTGGCTTGTAAAAAAGCAATCACGAGAAAGTGGCATAAGCCTGATCCGCCAACACAAAATGACTAGCTGAAAACTGTGAAGGAAATATACACTATGGAGCAGCTGACTCACAAGATAAGGACTCAAGAAGAACAATTCCAAGAGAAATGGGAGAAATGGTCTTTATATGCATCAACGACAAGCGAATGAAACAATTTAAATATGGACACATAGAAGCACATTGTAAATAAGGCAACCTCTCATGCTCTTGTGTGTGTTTTTTTTTTTAATTGTTTCAGTTTCTTTTGATGTTCTTATATTCTTAAAAAGGGAAAACCCATTAAAAAATAAAGTGTCAAAAAACAAACAAACAGAGGGAACATAAACTCTGAGTCAGTTACTGGGGTTACTGGCTCTGTGAAAATAACCTGCTCGATGGCAGGTTTTCTTCCTCAAACTCTGAGTTCCTCTCCGACTCCTCCCTTCCTGCTGCACCTGACTGACACTCGGTTTCATTTCCTCATTCACAGAGTCAATATCAGAGCACCTTAATTTGTATACGTGTATAAACACTGAGATCCCAGTTTGTTTTTCATTAACATGAGCGCTTTTAAATTCAATAAATAATCAGTGTAAGGATGATCAGCGGACATCACTTTTTTTTTTTATCAATTCAGAAAAAAAAATGTATAGCATACTTGTATACACCCCTGTGACTTTGTAGAAAAAAAGGCAGCTGCCAGGTTGTCAGTTAGTTCCGCTGCACTGCAGCATTTACTGTATGTTACTGTAACAATCACTTTTAAATAGAACTGTGCCTAAAGATACCATTTAAAACTGGTTCGTTGCTAAGTTGTCTGTTATGTGTAGACACAACACTGGTTCATCCCTGGAGTTAGGTGCTTTTTAATGCTTGAATGATTCATAGGTCAGTGGCTTAACAAACAAAAAAAACAATAATTCCTCTGAAAATGATCAGGCACGAGGACTGGACTGAAAATGAGTAATAAAGCAGCCAAAGTCCCCAAAAAAAAACAGAAATATTGCTCAAGACCACTTTAAAAAATAACAATAAACTCTGGCTCCTTGGAAGCAAAATATAAAGAAATAAGGGGGGGCGCAAGACATTTGCACAGCAGTGTAAATATGAGCAAAGATGAGGCTGGAATTACTTTCCGATTCTAAATTTGAACAGTAGATGTATGAAAATCAAAAGTTTACTCTATTCTCTTCCTGTTTTTATTTTTATTTTTTTCACGATAAATGTCACATTCTTCATCAACATGAATTAAAAATAAACAATAGAGTCTGTGCTAATTGTACCGAAGGAATGGGTCACTCAGTGCAATAAAACCCTGTTTTCATCGAAAATGAATCATTAATAAAGGTTTGACATAGATTTTGTTTTAAATAAATAATAATACATGTTTTTCTGAAGTCCCCTGGGGCTCCCGGATAGAAAAATAATCTACCCAGGATCCCCAGGAAATAACTTCTGTGTTGCTTTTGCTTAAATCAGGGGATTTACTCACAATACGAAAAATATACAACATTGGAATTAAAGTGTGTCGTTACCCTCTACAAATACATGCAAACACTAACATGTTAGAACATCATGTTCTCTGTGCCATCATCTCTAATTACATAAACAGTGAGTGTCGTACCTTCTGTCTGAGCGAACGCTGCCCCTGTCAGAACGAGGGGTCCCAGCACCAGACATCCCGCTGCCAGCCGGGCTTCCTCCATCCGACCGGTGGCCTCCATCCGACCGGTGGCCACCATCCTCCTCATCTTCATCCTCATCTCGACGGTCGCGCTCTGAACCGCTGTGCTGCTCTGCATCAGAGGGATCGTTGTCCCCGCGGTCCGAGTGCATGCTGGCATCTGACTGGTTCCCCGACCGCTCAGACTGGTTGTCGCTGCCGCTGTGTTGCTCATCCTCACTGTCGTCTCCAAACAGCTCCTGTTAGGTAGAAGACACATGAGTAAGTTTAGATGTACCATCACACCTCTACCACAGACACGGGACACCTTCACTGTGAGATCAACTCAATAAAAGTCTAACATGACAGAAGAAAGCTAAGACAGGACTATTTTTTACTTTAACTTTACAACTTCAGGAAGCCCATTCAACATGGCGCCCTCCGTGGCAAGAGAGGAGGACTACATGCTAAACTAAAGGCTAGAGCCACACGACCACCACTGCATAGCCTTTTGGTAGCTAATGTCCGCTCTCTCGAAAACAAGATGGACGAGCCGAGAGCCAGGACAACAGCTCAGCGGGAGATCAGGGAGTACTGTGCTCTGATCTTCACGGAAACCTGGATCACTGCAAGTACGCCGGACTCGGCCATTCAGCTACAGACCCACTATCTGCCTCGGGTAAAAACAAAGGTGGCGGTGTATGTGTCTATGTCAACAAGAGATGGTGTGTGGATGTTCAGGTGGTGGAGAAACACTGTTGTGCTGACATCGAAGTGTTGATGGTGAAGTGCAGACCCTTTCATTTACCGAGGGAGTTCAGTGCTGTGTTAATGCTGGCTGTTTATATCCCGCAACAAGCAGATTGGACCACAGCGGTAGGAGTACTGCACGACATCGTCAGCAAACATGAGACCGCCCTCCCAGATGCTGTGTTTGTTGTTGCCGGGGATTTTAATAACTGCAGCCTCAGGACTGTTCTCCCTAACTTCCATCAACATGTGAGCTTTCCCACAAGGAATAACAACATTCTGGATCAGCTGTACAGCAATGTGAGGGATGCATACAAGGCTGTGCCCCGCCCACATTTTGGACAGTCCGACCATGTATTTCTGTGTTCCTCTATCCAATGTACAGACAGCTCCTCAAACAAGCCCCCCCAGCAATTAAAGGCACTAAAGTTTGGAGTGAAGAGACTGATCTGGTGCTTCAGAACTGTTTTAATGCCACAAACTGGGATGTGTTTAAGAATGCTGCTCTGAGAGAAGACAGTTCTGTGGATTTAGAGGAATACGCATCAGTGGTTACCAGTTACATCAGCACATGCGTTGATAATATTGTCCCTACCAAATGCTGCAAGATATATCCAAACCAGAAACCATGGATGAACTGTGAGGTACGCTCCATGCTGCATGCACGCTCAACTGCATTTGCCTCTGGTGACACGGAGGGCTACAAAAAGGCCAGATATGACCTACGTAGATCAATCAGAGAAGCCAAGAGGCAGTACAGACTGAAGCTGGAGGGACATTACAACCACTCTGATTCCCGTCGCATGTGGCAGGGCTTGCAACACATCACTGACTTTCAGCAGAGGAACAGCAGGGTCACAGCCAGCCACAACTCCGTACCAGATGAGTTGAATGAGTTCTATGCTCGCTTTGACATCCTCAACTCCAGCCAACGTAGAGAGATTCTACTATCGGAGGCAGCACAGAGCTCTTCACTCACTGTAACATCGACTGAGGTGTGCAAGGCCCTGCGGAGGACCAACCCCCGAAAAGCAACCAGCCCCGATAACATCCCTGGCCGTGCTCTGAGGTTCTGCTCTTCAGAGCTGGGTGAGGTCTTTACAGATATTTTCAATTTGTCCCTCTCCCAATCATCTGTGCCTACATGCTTCAAGTCCACCACTATAGTGCCCCTCCCCAAGAAAACCAACGCAACCTGTTTGAATGACTATCGTCCCATTGCATTCACTTCACTTGTAATGAAGTGCTTTGAGAGGATGGTCATGTCCCATATTCCGGACACAATAGATCCCCTGCAATTTGCATACCGCCAGAACCGTTCAACTGACGATGCTGTTAATGCAGCCATCCATACAGCCCTCTCACACCTCGAAAATAAGGACACTTATGTTCGAATGCTGTTTATAGACTACAGTTCAGCATTCAACACTGTCATCCCAAGCAGGCTGGTTGAAAAGCTCTTCACCCTTGGACTAATACCAAGACTGCCTCAGGCAGTCAGAGTTGGTACCAGGACTTCAGAAACAAAGACAGTGTCCACTGGGACGCCACAAGGTTGTGTGCTCAGTCCTCTCCTGTACACCCTCTTCACCTACGACTGCGTCCCCTCCCAGAGCAACACCTCCATCGTCAAGTTTGCTGACGACACCACCGTCATTGGGCTGATTACTGGGGGAGAGGAAATGGCTTACAGGGAAGAGGTGGCCCAGCTGGTGTCCTGGTGCCAGGAAAATAATCTCTCCTTAAATACAGAGAAAACTAAGGAGATGATTATTGACCCGAGGAAGAGAAGAGACCAGCATGCTCCATTATCTAACAACAGGTCTCAGGTGGAGAGGGTGAAGACCTTCAAACTCCTCGGCACCCACATCAGTGAAGATATCGCCTGGACCTACAACACAGTGCAGACCGTCAAGAAGGTTCAACAGAGACTCTTCTTCTTAAGGAAGCTGAGGAAATTTGGATTATCCCCCCAAGCTCCTCAGCAACATTTACAGATGCACTGTGGAGAGAATCCTGATGAACTCCATCACAGTGTGGTATGGAAACTGCACCACTCAGGACAGGAAGGCTCTCCAGTGTGCCATCAAAGCAGCACAATTCATCTGTGGAGCTGCCTTCCCATCAGTACAGGACACTTATAATACCCGGGTAATAAAAAGAGCACACAACATCATCAAGGACCGTACCCACCCACAGCACACACTGTTCACACTCCTGCCGTCTGGCAGACGTTACAGGAGTGTAAAAGCGAGAACAACCCGACTAAAAAAAAATCCCTTCTATCCACAGGCCATCGGGCTACTGGAACCACTGACTGATTATCAAACTGTAATTACCTGCCTTTTTTTTCATCTGTATATATTATATATATGTACATCTGTATATGTTGCACTTGCTTTATTATTTATTTGTTTTTACTTTTTAAATTTTATATTAACTTGTTCTTTCATTTAAGTTAGTTATTTATTTCAATTGTGTGTAAAGCAGTCGCAAGTAAGAATTTCATTGCTCTGTGTTTTGCGGTGTATATGACAATAAACTTCTTGAATTCTTGAACTTCTCAGAGGTCACTGTGGAAGCTAAAGCAGCATTTTCCCTGCTTGTGTCTGTCTGTGGATTACACAACTGTCCCTAACTGATTAGACGACTGTCTGAATGATGTCTGCAAAATCCACCTTATTCATACTGGGTTTTCCAGCCTCCTGGCCTTCGTAGTCATCGTCGTCATCATCTCGGTCCCTCTCGCTGTCACTGCCACTGCCTGAAGCATTGCTGGCAGAACGGGGTCTCTCCTGCTCCGAGTCTGAACCGGAGCCAGAGCCAGACTCTGCAGTGAAAAAACACACATTATTTTCTGGTTTGTAGTGCAGCCTGCCATTTCACACATAAGAGTTGTCTTTGGAAAAGCACTTGAGTCTCCATTCTTCAACCTTCATGTGAAATATTAGAAGGTTTTCTCAGAATAACACAGATGTTATTCGGCACTCTCAATATTCCAGTGATCTGTCCAAACAAAGCATATCTCAGGGTCGTTTCCTCCCTCAAGATGAGCTTTTTATGGAATTGTTTTTTTCATTAATTGCAACAACCAGTCACACCAGGAAAAGGTTCCTGTTTTAAACTAGTTTTGGACAAAGATGATATCAGCTTCCCAAAATCAGAATATTTATCATGCAGCTTTTGACTGCGGTATCCCTTTAACAGCATGTGTATGTGACACCACTATAAGCAGCTCTTCTTTGTGGCTTTTTACACTGTTTTAGCATCAACACAATAAAGTGCTTTGATTCTTTTCAATAATTTGTTTTCTGGATGTATTACCTTGCTTTCTTTATCAGTTACTTTACTTGCCTGGCTTTTTAAAAATAGTTCTAGTTATATAAAAATAATATTAATACATCATTGACATTGAATAACGTCCACACTGTATATTAAGACGCTTTTGAATAAACACTATACATCTGAAAGTGTGCTGCACGTTATTTCATGTGCAGCTGGATCAACAGTAGTACTGAAACACACATCTCTATACGGTCTATCGTGCTGTTTTTTTTTTGTTTTTTTTTAGTGGCAGAGTTGTGGGAATAAATGTCCTGTAGACGACAGTGCTGCACCAGGACGAATCTGATTTGGACAAACGGGAATTTCAAAATTTTGTTTTTTGTCTTTTTTAAGTGTACTTAAACCGCTGATCACAGGACGCGCCAGAGACACAAAACAACTTAATGTCAGGCCCCCCATCTCAGCCGCATCACCTTAATCCACGAAACAATGATTAAAAAACCCCACACGCCCGCGCCAAACAAAATACAAATCAAACTAAGCGAAGGGTAAAGGGAACCGACGTAGTTCCCATCAAAGTTAAGGTTTAAAATACGTCCTTACAATGAAAGTTTGTGTCCATTTCAGCGCAATCGTGCAGCGTTCAGGGACCGCTCTTCACCATCGCGTTAACTTCGCGGCACATCTCTAATTACGCAAACTGATAAATAAGCATACAAACCAACCGCTACCAGACAACATTACCTCGCTGATCATTGTCGCTGTCTCCATCACTCCCGAACAAATCGTCAATGTCCGCCATTTCTTCCAAACTGTAGTAAAAACGTGACCTACAGGATATAACCACCGGGCTTGAAGGTTTTGTTTCCGGGTCAAGCTGAGCGTAAATAAAGTAATAAGTCTAATCAGACGCTAGGGGGCAATGCGACACGAGTTTTTTTCAAGAGTTTTCATTTTTCTAGATTTATTTTTGAAACTTTATAACATTTACGGTATACAAACTATACACTACTAAGTATTAAGTTTTAAAAGTCTTATTTTCAGGAAAAAATAAGAAATACAAATGTAGTAGACAATTAAATACAAAAATTTATGCTTGGATAGACAAAATCACTAAGCAGCCAGTGATATAATATGGAAAAAGGGTGTAATTTATTTTTAAAGTATTATAACTTTGGTGCCAGGGTGGCTCGGTGGATGTGGTGCAGGCAGTCCAGGTTCGCATCTGACCCGTGTCCCTTTGCTGCATGTCTTCACCAATGTCTTCACCTATCTGCCTATCTTCAATAAAGGCAACCCCCCCCCCCAAAAAAAAAACCAAACTTATAATTTAGATATTATAGGGTACATTTAAATTTTAAAACCTGTCTATTTGGAGTGTGTTAAGGGTTATTTTTCCTGTCTAACAACATTCATAAGACTTTCCTCTGCTTGCAATAAATTCTGCAATGGCACACACATAATGAGGCCTTGCGTGAGACACTATACACTATTGTTCACTTCACAACAGCAGGCTTTTGCGATGCTTTGGAGAATTATACAAAAGACATGACATGAATGAATGAATGAATGAGCCAATATGACAGACTCGCAAGATGCAGCCAGCAGGAATATTACAGTGGAGTTTAGGCTAGTCTGACATCTTTTAATGTACACTTTAACAGCTGGTTTGAATTTTGTTTTTCCTGGGTAGACTGGTGTGTCAGTGTTGGGAGCCATCTCGCTGCATCTGTAAGCCTTTATTAATCTTTGTTTATTACCATATGCTGAAGCAGTGAGTCTTATTTTTCCTCTCAGATAACATCTGTGCTAAAAATCCATCTGAAACCTGCTCCACTCTGCATTGTTTTGTTTCTTAGAGGAAGTAGATCATTTCTGACACCACAGGATCAAATACATGCTCAGAACCAAGTGCTCTAATATAGTGCTATGAACCCTGTCTCAGGCAGTGTGTTGATGAATGAACAGAAACTGATTATATGTAGCAATGCCTGGAATAAAACTGTATCAGACATATCTACAAACAGCATTAAAGTGCTCTTCCCCTCAGCATCTCAGTGCAGTTCAAATTCTTGGGCTACTTACTGCAACTGATTTTGGAAATCGGTGACTGATGCACGTTTCATCACCCTTGTCTTTTGTCAGTGTTTTTGTGTTAAGGGCAGGGCATCTTGTTACAGTGCACATACTGCATTTTGTGAACCATCAGGGTATGTGGGTTACAATTATTGGGTAAGATAAGACTTTTAGTGAACACAAAGTGAGCTTTGTGCACATACACGTTTGTATTAACTACATATACGGAGACTCTAAATATCACATTACTTTGGACCTCTTCTTCAAGGTCAAATAAGGTCAAATGTTAAAATGTTTAAACTGTTACGTGAGGATTCTAAATATCACATTATAGTTTACATCCAAATGAGTCACATTTGACCTCTGACATCACTTTTACATTTCACATCTGCCTTTCTTACAAGTTGACCCCAAAATGTGTTACATCTTTAAAGAAAAATTGTCAAGAAAAATAGAATGAGCTGCCTAGTTAGTTAGAAATATGCTGTTGTATAATATTAAATAATAAGCTCAAGTTATTCATGTCCAGTATTTTTTACAAATCAATACCTATTATCCATTACCTACTCCTACATAATGTTTATGTAATCAAAGTAAACATCTGTCATGCTGCATTTATCTGAATTTTACTGGACTACAAACTCCTTAAAGTATGTTTAAAAAGAACAAAGAAAGCTAAATGAATATACAAAATACAATACTGTTACCTTCAAAGTAAATACTGCCCAGAGAGTGATCTGCCTTGGCAGAGGTTTGTGCTCTCTGAGCTCTTCTATTTTTCTCTCTTTTTTTCTTGACTTTCAGCTGTTTCTTTTTTGTTTATTTGGGCGATAACAGATTTACATGAAGATACCTATTTTTTTTCCAGACATCTTCTCAGTTTCCAGTTTTTATCATAAAAGAAGGAACAAAAAAAACAGAAAAATAGCTGTGTCTTAAAGTCTACAACACATGGCGGAATTTACTCAGTTAATGTAAAGATGCCATATTTAATTATAATGATGAGTGGCAGTGGCAATCATCCAGAGCACCTCAGTGCACTTCAATTCTTATCCAAATTTGGCCAAAAATGTTTTTGAATTTTAGTCAGAGTTAGATGGATATAGATAAACCTTAAATAGTGAAAATTTTATTTTATTTTATTTTATTTTATTTTATTGTATTTTATGCCCCGCTATCTTTCATGTGATTTGCTCTAGTAGGAGAAAGGGCGGGCTGATTAATGTCATTGGTTGAGGCTTGGGATACTCCCATTCTATTGGTTCACTCATACGTCACTCATAGACTGTTCGGTTCTCTTTTCCTGTGTTACCGCCCTTGGGCTGAGTGAGGAATCAAGCACAGAAGATATCGCCTTGGGAAGACTGGTGCTATTTGGAAATTCCCTAGACAGGTCCCATCAGCCTCAGGTAAGGAAATAGATAACTCTGTGAGGCTGGAATCGGTCATCGTGACCAGCCGTATAGCTTTGGGTGCTGTCATTTGTATTATGCTCTCTGTGGCAGCTAAACGGCTAGCAACTTGAGTGAACTGCAAAGGTTAGCGTGTTAGCTTCTACATTTCATCGGGTTTGTTTTCTATGGTAGGGTCCATCCGAGAAATGCAGCTAAGTTACCAAGAGCAAGTGTCCCATAAACCGCTTGTTCTCACTTGAACTGTAGTGTGGTGGCTTTTGCTAGGCGGTGATAATTACAGTCATTATGGCTACTGTCAGCGTGGGAATCATAAATATGTCAGGAACGGGTTAGCTAACGCCGTTCCTCAGCCCGCTATTTCTCCAGGAGATGAGGGCAGCTAAGTTTCCACTAGAGTAACACACTCGATAAGGTTTATAAGGTTAGTAGTACTGTGTGATAGGTGGTATTCTGTTCACGGTTTTGCTTTACTGTGTGTGAGTATTGCTAATGTTATGCAGAATGAATATAGGTCTCATATAATGTGAGCTGCCCATCCCGGTCAGCCAGACAGTTCATTGCAAACAGGGAATGAATAGCTCCTGTGATTCTCTGTATAAAGGACATACCTTTGGTGGGATGGCTCACACCATTGTGGCGGGTTAAGGGAAGGCTATGTACTTATTGTCATTTTAATACCTGTCATAAGCTTTCTGACACTTTCTTTTGTTCAAGAATTAGCGTGAGGGTTTGTGTATTCACAAAGGTAGTTTCATCAGCAGGGCTCAGTGGTGAATGAAGGGTGTGGCCCAAGACGTCAGTTGGGGCACTTGTGGATTTTTTTTCTTCCCTTTAAGCCTCAGGGCAGGTGGCCTTCCTGGAGCTGGGAAGCATGCATTATGACCAAATGATACTGTTGTGGTGATTGCTGACTTGACTTGTTTTTCAGCTCTGCCGCTGCTGCAGTATTCCAGAGAAACTGGCTCCTCAGATAGGTTTTGTTTACACCACATACCTTCACTGAAGGGTGAAACCTGGCTCTGAGCCACGGTTGTAAATAGTGGCTTTAGTTTTTACAAAGAAGTGGTGAGCTTTCTTGAGCCTGTATTCATCCTCTTGCGACTGCAAGCTGAAGGGTAGGGCACTCCTTGAAATCTGTTCTTATTCTATAATAATCTGGTGTGTCTGGAGAGTGCGGGGAGGTCAGGGGTAATACACAAATCATGTGTGTTTGTTAGAGAAACACCCCACTTCCTGTCTCGCCCCTGCCAGCTTTGTAAAAGAGTTAGAGGGAAACACTGTTTAAGTAGATGACTACAATAAGTTTTCTTTTTCAGACTTTGCTTTTTAACTGTTGAATTAAAAGGAAACTGTTACTATGAGCCACCAAATGCCTGTCACTGGCCTATTTAAATCACTCATAATTTTCCTGACACTTATATCTTACTGTTTTTACTTAAATATGCATCGCAGTGAACATATCTCATTATCAGTGTGATCAAGCCTGCTGTTAATACCTTGGTCTCTTTCCATCGGTTTTCTATAATTTCTAACACTTTCTCTCTCTCTCTGTCTCTCTCTCTCTCTCTCTCTCACTCACACACACACACACACACACACACACACAGAGACAGACACACACGCACACACACAGAGTGAGTAACAACAGGGTGGGGAGAGGAACAGCAGAGAGTAAAACTGGAGGAGAGTAGGTGGGAGGTGGAAGTATAGAGTCTTTTCCCATGGGTAGCATAGCTGGGTCATTCTAACTATAGCCTTTTTGTGCTGCTGTTGGGGTGGTGTTCTGTAATAATGTAATACCAGTCAGTGCTTCCTGTTCATCTTTGAGCTGCAAATGACTCTTCCCCACAGCTTCTGCCGTTGAGTTTGAAACCTCTCAGGCAAGAATTATACTCAAGTGAGATGAAATTAATGTGCTTTATTTTAGCTGCCATGGGTTATATCATTTACACAAGGGATATCTGGGATGGTGTTGTATATCGTATCACAGCAGCTATGCAATTAGATATCAGACGCTCACTCTCAGAAAGAAGATGGAGCCCCGATGTTTATCCTGAAACATATTCATGTATTTTGTTTTGGCTATAATTAAACCAAAAGGTACAAACATACCTCACATAGCACTCGCTCTGTTTCTTTGACTTAATTTCCTAAAGAATGGGGTTAGTATTCTTGCTATAAAATGCAGTGTAATTCACCACAGGTTAGTTAGCATTAAGGAATTATGGTTGAAGTGATACAAATTCTCAAGAATAAAACTTTAACTTTGCAGATGTCTACTGCAGAAAAAAAAGCATAGAATCTGTCCTGTCTGGTGAACTTAGACGGGTTTATTTATGGCTCTGTGTGTAGCCTGAGTGGACAGGTGAGCGTAGCATGCAGACAGGTTTGCAGTGTTATTGGCCTCGAGCCATCTGTTGTTCTGTTGGAGGATTAGCAGACGGGCAGGAGGAGAAAGGAATCAATCAGATTTGACTAATGGATCCTTCTAGTGTCTCCACCTCGACCTGAGCTAACTCGTTGCCATCATTATTCCTGTCTCTGTGCTTCATTAACTCTTCTGTCTGTACACTCAAAAGTACTGAATAATTTGTTAGTGAAGTAGAAAGCTGGATAAGTGGTGTTATGATTCCAGAACAAGTGAAAGGAAAGACATCTGCAAAGCCATAAAGCCAGCATGTACTCCCAATCACAGAATCAGCCCTATCACAAAAAAATGAACAATAGTTCTCCTCCATAACAAGCAAGCCAACACTTGTGGCGATATCACGAGAAACATAGTGCCACTCCATGAACACAGCCCAGCCTGCTGTTGTGGTATTTGGAGCATGCAGTGTGATTTTCATATGATTTGGATGCATGGGATGTTTTTATCCTGTGAGAGATCATTTTAAATTAAAAACCTTTTTGGATGAATGCTGCTGCTGAAGTTTAGTGCAGCGGCAGCACTAAAGTGCTGCCTTCATCTCATGCAGTTTCTTGGATTTTCTTCTGTAAGCCTTTATGAATTTCTTTTTTTTTTAAATTAAATTAAAAAATTTAGTTAATTTGCAGGCTGCTAACATCTTCACCACCTTCCCTGAGAAGTATCATTAGCTTAGCTTCACTGCAGCCTGATTTCCCTGCCTTACGGTTAGGAGTGATCCTCTCATAAGATTGTACAAAATAACACTGTAGTGATTGTTTTCCAGGGTCCAATTAAACTCCTGTGAGAGTAAGATTACTGTAGATCATTATATTCTTAAACTTAGATTTAAGTCTAAGTGACATTTGAGCTTCGTCTGCTGGCTCTCACACTTGCAAATGCCTTCTAGGACTGTTGATGTCATTTCAGAAATAAATGTGTGTAGCTCTTTCGCACTAATGGAGTAGATGAGGCGAAGAATTAGCTGAGGACAGAGCTTCAATTGTGGAGACAATGAACCGACCAATGTGAGAGACACCGACCTTGTTGGACTCCTGAGGAATTCTCTGGACTGGCACTGGGAAAATTGCACTACATGGTTAATTGTTTAAAGAATCCTTTGGTCAGTATTTTTTCTGCTAAACTGTGTCTTTCAGAGCGCAGTGGTTAGCACTGTTGCCTCACAGCAAGAAGGTCCTCGATTAGAATCCACCATCTGCCTGGGGCCTTTCTGGGTGGAGTTTGCATGTTCTCCCTGTGTTTGCATGGCTTTTCTCCAGCTGCTCTGCTTTTAGGTGTGACAGTGAGTACTAATGGTTGTCTGTCTCTCTGTGTTAGCCCTGCGACAGACTGGTGACCTGTCCAGGGAATGCCCTGCTTCTCTCCCTGTGGCAGCTGGGATAGGTGATTGTGATTTGTGATTGTCTTTGAAGTGGTTGTTTCAAAGACGGGGACCAGCTCTGTGACCACTAACAGTCAGATGCTGTCTTCTAATGCCTGTCTTCTAAGGCTCGGCTTGACTTGACTTTTAGGGTTATACATTAGGTGGTAGTACCTGGTACCAGGTACTTTTATAGTACCTACTCAGCCAGGGTTCCAAGCAAACTGAGTCAAGCTGAAATTGTGACTTCAACAGAATGCATGCCGCTGACTCGCCAGGGAGTGATGTCACTAGATGATTCATGAGAGCGGCTCCTTCACAAGAATCAAACCCGCTGTTTTTGAAACCCGGCAATGAGGGAAATGGCTACACACTAACCGACACCTGTCCAGTGACAAAGTGCAGATGTTTTTGTGCTTGGTGGCTGACAACAGAATCCAGAGTGAGCTAGATGGAGCGACTGTGTTTGTACCGCATACAAATTATGTCACGGGACTTTGGGCAACCTTGCTATAGCAACCCCACCCACATTGCAGTGGTTCTAAATTGTAAGGGAAAGCTGAATAGATACTAGTGGAAAAGAGGCAAAAGTGACTTTGGTGCATCAAGACAGCAATAAAACAGCAGATGGAGACAGTCTGTTACCAGTCTGCCTCTAAATGCAGTCAAGTCGGCAATTGCATGCAATCTGTAATAATATGGTGATTAATTCTGATAAACTGGCAAAAATCACAAATCTGTTGCTGTCTGCTTTCTGCCAGATATGAAATGCAGAATGACCTAGGCACTCAGCAGCCTTGCTTTTATATAGGAATACAAGCAGTAGGAAACCCCTGAGTTGAGTCCTCGGTTGAAAAGAGAAACATGGCAGATGATTATTATTGGCACAGATTGACTCATATTTATGGTATCGGTATTTATAAGGTTTGCCAGTCTGTCCAAGAGTGAATGCAGTCAATCCAAGCTATGAACCTAATGCCTATTCTGAATATACACCGATATACACAGTTGTTTCTCTTACAAAGAGGACTACAACTTTGTTTTTTGACTGCAACAAAAGACAGTTGTATGAAAGAATACAAGTTTGTGTTTCCAATAAGTGTAGATGAATGATTAGGAGAACGAGCATCTGTGGAGGTCACTCTGTGTTCGGACCGTGGCGTGGGAGAGGGAACTGTCTCTTGATTTTATTTGACAGGACACACACTCAGTGACAAACTCCTTCACTTATCTGAGCTTTATTTAAACTTAACTGTGATGTTATGTTCAGGCCTTTATTCCCAAAAGACGAAGATACATTTCCTCGCCCTTTAGAAGAAGCTTTCTTTGCTTCTTCTTCTGTCTCAATATTGTTTTATAAACTTGCCCAAAATTCCCATTTGCAAAGAGTTGTTGGTGATTCTTATGGGATTGGTCAGATGATTTATCTGAGCCTGAGAAAGTTCTTTGTTCCAGCTGTGTGTGTGTTCACCATTATGACATCATCCCCAGGCTTTATTATCCAACCCAGCTGTGATCACGTATTTGTTCACAGCAATGAGATAAACAGTCTTTATCTCAGTTAACAACATGCAATCAAAAGGCCATTATTTTTTTGAGTCAGCTTAATAAGAGGATATTTCTGTACTGTCTCTCTCATCACAAACTTGTTTGTGTGTGTGTGTGTGTGTGTGCTTATTTTCAGGTAACGTCTTCCTGGTTTGGAGCAGTAATCCCAGAGAAGGAGCAGTGTGGCTTTGGTCTGGTGTTCGGTGTTGCTTAGCAAGCTATAGCTAGTACCATGGCGTTGTCATTCAAAAAGGATCTGGATAAATACAAGGATCTCGATGAAGATGAAATCCTCAACAAACTGTCTGCAGAGGAGCTCAAGCAGCTGGAGACGGCACTCGAGGAGATGGACCCTGAGGTCAGGGCTCGGTGAGGGTTGGAGGAGCTCCAGGGCTCCTCAGTGGGAGGAAGTTTCTTTGGAAAAAGGATTTATTGAAAAGTGGCCCACTTAAAAAAAAAAAAAAAAGTCTCTGCACACACGTGTGTTATTAGATTTCTTATATGAGTAGTAGGTTTTGCAAAAATTGCACTTAATTTGACCTGTTGTTGACAGCTTTATGACTCTTGTTGTGGTTGTAGTATTGGATGGTAGGAAGTAGACCTGGTTGAGACAGGTTAATAAGGGAATTCCCTCAAAAAGTCACATTTTCATTGTTTAACTTCCTGAAATGCATTTAACCACTCTTATTCACATGTAATGGTGGCTTTTTCCGTGCACCCTGACAGTCACACCTCCCACTCCACAGTCTCTATGGTTGGGAAAATAATTTAAAGCTGCAGCAGCTCAGGCTGCCAAGTCGTTGTGAGAGGAGCTGTGCGGTGTAATGAAATCCCCTCCAAGCCCCTGGACGTTTTCTTTAATTTCCATCTAGTGAGGCAAATCAGCCTGCATAGCGACCACACAGGGCCCACAGGAAACAGGCAGCAGCAATGGGGAAATAATAATTTCTGGATCTCATGTCAGTAAAGAGACAAAATCTAATTTGGTGTGCGTTTTAATGGTGACAGTGCATATAGATTTCCACACATCTTTACCTCCGCCAAGTTTTTACTCACCTACAACAAAAGATCCACAAATTTCATTTTTGTGTTAATTTCCTGTGCATCAAGTTAAACTGGTTGGAAGTTTGTTTTTTTGCTTCCTCTTTGAGTAGCTTGTAATTCATATTTAATTTCTTTCATGACTGGTGCCAACTACCACACAGACCTGAAGATGCACTGTCAGAAGTTTGTGAACAAATTGTGCCAAATATTGTTTAGCTTGGATTGTGCAGCTTTCTCCATGTGGTACATAATTGTGGAAAATGCCTTTAAAGCAGAGCAGCCTGCTTAAATAGATTTGATACCAAAGTGGTGAAAGGAACATCAAGGGATTGTGATGCATAAGTGCATTGAAATCTTAAGGTCTAATGTGGCTCCTTGTCTTTTATTCCCAGAATGCTCTTCTCCCAGCGGGTTTACGTCAAAAAGACCAGACAAATAAGGAAGCTACAGGACCATTCGACAGAGAGCGTCTGCTCAAATACCTGGAGAAGGAAGCCATGGAGTACAAGGACAGAGAGGATGTAGTGCCTTTCACTGGAGAGAAAAAAGGTGTGTTTTTCTACAGCGTGCCCAGCTCTCACCAGTAACGTTGCTAGCACAGTGCTATAAAATGTTAATACTGTATTATCAGGGAGATTCAAGGTGCACCTTTATATGTAGAAGCAGGTCAGACCCAGCAGTAGTTACTGTTCTGCTGTCTTTGCAGGTATTATTAAGACATGTTTGCACTTACCTGCAAGCATGTTTGCTGTTATGCAACATGGAACAGTGTTGGGAGGGTATGTTAGGCCTGATTTAGACTTCTGCATCGGGTCTTTGCGGGGCCTACGTATGTAACCAGAAACTAGGGCTGTGCAATTAATCGAATTTTGATTTCGATTTTGGCTCCAAACGATCACAAAAACAGTGTAATCGACAAAAAAAAGAAAACATTATTATTAAAATGATTTGTCACATTACGCTCTGAAAGTTAACTCACAGATGTCAGCAAATTCCTGGAGAGAGATTGCTGAAACTATGGATGTGAGGAAATTATCAAAGAAGTGGAAAAAATAGAGGGACAAATATGTTCACCCCCCCCCCCCCAAAAAAAAGAAAGAAAGAAAGGAAGAAACTGACCACAAAGAGCGAAAACCCAGGAGGGAAAAAGTCCTGGCATTTTATTTCTGGGACACGACCACAAGATAATTAACAGATTTGCTGCATGGTGGGATCTGCTGTGTCTGCTTCACACGTTCCTACCAATATTTGTTCCACAGGTGTAATTAGCACTGTGCCAGACCCTGATTTGTCATTGAAAACCCCAGAAATTTATTGGACTCATGTCCCTATCAATGTATTTATTTATATTTTTGCATTTTATTTATATATTCTGTATTTTATTTTCAATTTAGTGTTTATTTTCAAGCGATTGTTGTAGTGCCCAAGATTTCAAGCTATTCACTGTTTAAGCGCAATAAATGCAGTGTGGTTTATAAAGTCACAGAGTAATCGTGTTAAATAATCGTGATTTCAATATTGAACAAAAATAAACGTGATTAGGAATTTTTTTTTCATAATCGAGCAGCCCTACCAGAAACCCCTCTGAACCCTATGACACAACCTGACATGCGCCTCTCGAGACATTTAGCTACATGTTGGGTCGACGCAGCTCAAAATGATTGTGATTGACCTGTTCAGCGTGGTCGATTCCTCATGTGCATTTCCAGCCACTTTTTCGACGCAGTTTTTGAATTTATCAGTGAGAGGCTAGCTAACATCATCTCAGTATAAGGAATAATAATCAATATAAGGACTTACAAATGTCAGCAAATTCCTGGGGGGAGATTGCTGAAAGTATCTGAATGGATGTGAGGTACAAAGAAGGGAAAAAACTACAGGGGGGACAAATATGTTTGCACCTGGGGGGGGGGACTGGCCACAGCAAAAAGCGAGGCCCCACGGAGGGAAAAAAAAGTCCCAGCATTTTATTTGTTTCTGATGGTAGCACTGTAATTAACACAATCAATGTGCCGGCATTGACAGTACCACACTTAGTTTACATACGTAGTCCCTGCTGCGGCCCACCACATTAGTCTAAATCAGGCGTTACTACCAGAGAAAGGGAGGTCGAGGGAGGAGGAATCTTTTATGTATACTCACAACATAGTAAATGATTGACAGGAGTTTTCTCACAGAAAGGTCAAAGTTGACCGCTACTGATAAACTGAATAGATTTAATGTAAAACATATATAACCTAATCTTCCTGTGTGAAACAGGTTTTGTGATGTATTTGCAGCAATCTTATCCACCTCTTAGAGGAGGCAAAGGTGAAATTCTTTGCCAGAAAAGCAGAAAAGGGAGTTGAGTAGAAACACTAGTGGGTAGAAAATCTTTGAGATGAAAGAATTCCTTTTGCCGGGATCTCCAAAGATCTGAAAGCTACTCCCTCATTAGAGAGGAAATATGGAACTGACGTCTTCCCCTGACCTAACCATGGCCTGTTGGAATTTATTGTGCATGTGTGTGTGTGCTTACAGTAACAACATGGAAAACTCACATCACTCTGGTGGTTCTGTGGAATGCAGCCGATTCTCTCTGCCCCTTGTTAGACTCACCCCCTGCTGATAAACGAGGTCACGAGTGGTTATGTCTCTAGTTTCAAAACTGCACATAATTTTCAGCCTGCTTGAGTCCAGGCTAACATTTCAACCGTCTGGCATCTTAACTCATCGTATTGAAGTTGCTTTGTTACTTCTCTGTAATCCGTCTTTTCTTTTCTTTCTGTCTTTGTTCAGGATTCGCCAACATTATTACCATGTTTTGGTTGAATCTGATTACCTGTAGAAAATGAGCAGGTGATGTCTGATTGATAAAGCTACTTTCAGCTGCTCCCTCCTTCACAAATGCTCACCACAGTGGGTAGCTCTGCATGTTTGATTTGGCAGATTTTTATTTTGTGTTTTTGTTTTTACACCGGATGCCCTTCCTGATAAACCCCAAAGGGATTTGTTTAGGAATTAAAACTAAGGATCTTTCAGTTGGTAGGCGAATGTGTAAACCACTGTAGAGACACATGTGGTGATGTGTGATCAATAGAAGCCTGATAAGCATTTTGTTTGTTTAAGTTACAGTGGAGGGCGTTGCTGGCGCACCAAGGAAAACACAAGCGCACAGCAGATGTGTACCACATGCCTGCAATCTTCAGTTTTTCTCGCTTTTATAGTTGAAGCATTTGACTTTAAGCGTCCATATAACAGAATGTGACACTGATAGCATACTGCAAGGCAATTAAGCCCGTTACTATAAATTCACTGCTCAGGATAATGGTTCAGTTTGCTTGATTTTTCCGGTTGCAAACACTCTAGTACAGTGTGTAACTTTGACCAGTTCTTGAAGCTACAGTATATAGATGCCCCCTGAATCAAAACATCAAAAGCACTCAATAATCATGTTTTTAAATGGGGATAGCTCATTTTAATGCTCTCACTGATTGTGTGTATGATTATGTCTGTTCAAACTGTAGCTGTGCGGAGCAGGCAGGCTGTGAGTTGCAGCTTTGACCTGCACATCCAAGTAACAAGAGTGAAGTCATTTGTCACTGAAATCCAAAGAGCAAAAACAGAAATAAAGATAAGTGTGGGAACAGGTTTCTGTTTCAGACCATCACAGTGATGACATTTTGTTAACGTTAAAACTCTTTAGCCTTCAGCCCCCCCTTCAGAGGCTGTTCCGGGGTTAAGATGCAGTGGAATTGAAGATAGCTGAAAAAAGTTGGACATACAGGGATCATGTTTTGTACTATTTTTGCTTTTCTTCTGTTATTACCTCTCCGGGTTGGTTGCTGTGACCTGGTTAGAAAGTGAACAAAGCAGAACTATTTGGAAGAGATAACAAAAGCCTGTGGTTTGTTATAAATACCAGTGATAGTTGACAAACCAGTTTGCAGCTTCAGTTGACCTAATGTTACCTCAGTTTGAGTTTGGTCAGTAAAGATATGTTTTATTTCTAAGTGGTTGAAATGATAAACTGCTTATTCATAGAGAGATTTTTGACAAAGTATTAACAATGACAAAAACACATTAGTGCAGGAAGTCAATACCTGCGCCCTGTCCTTGCTGTACCCTGCCTCTCGCCATACGATAGCTGGGATAGGCTCCAGCCCCCCTGTGACCCCGAAAAGGATAAGCGGAAGAAAATAAATGGATGGATGGAAGTCGATACCTGCTGCTTTGAGTGACACGTGAAACCCGATGAGAGAAATGTGCCTCCCTTCGATGCCTAATAGATAAATTACTGATGGAATTGAATATTTCAAGGGAGAAGCTGATGTTTTTGAATGGGAGTTGATTGGAGCCAGAGATGTTGTTTTTTTTGGAGGCAGAAACTAGCAACCCCTTGTAGTATTGTGCTTGAAGGCACATACTTTGTCCATCTTTTATGTACAGTCTATGTGTAGGCCTCTTCACAAACTTCCAGTTTTGTTGCTGTTTGTTCTGATTCTGTGGTTACACACACGGTTTTTAAATATTTTTTTATACCCCGATTCCTTCCTTTACTTAAGTTGTGTATACTCTTCTGGGATCACAGTGATAAAAGTCGTCCAGGTCACGGTTCTCTTGGCCCTGGTTTTTCCTTGTTTCTGGAGAGTTGAATTTCGCTCCAGGGGGATTGGCACAGGATGCTGCCTGATGATTGTATTTACTGTTTATTGGCTTTCAGGAAGTGCCAGAGCACCCCACTAGGGACCAGTTTGAGCAATTTGAGCGGCTTGACTGACTTAGAGGAGGGAAAAGAACGAAGCCCTGTTCTCGGGTTGTTTTTGTTTAAAGAGGAGGAGCAGCAAATGGCACCCGCTGGATGGTCTCTCTGTCCAGTGCGAGTGTTTGGTTGCCCCAGCAGTGCAGTTTAGATTAGACTCGTCATTGTTTCATGACTTCCTTTGCGCTTTCCGTTTCTTCCCTCTTGATATGTTACCATGGCAATACTGGAGCTGTCAGACAGTCGTTGCTGGTCCACGTTCAGCTAGTCTTATGTACACTTATGTCCTTGTCAGAAACATAACCAGTTTCATTAAGGATTAATTCAGTATTTTAAAAACCTTCAATAGCAATCAGTGTCATTTTTTTAACACACTGACCAAAAAAAAAAAATCAAATATTTTGTGAGAAAACAGGTAGAAATGGGTTAAAATGAGACTGTGATTTATGATCCAGGGTCCCACAACCTGATGTCAAAGAAAAAAAAGTAAAATGGTGTAAGGAGGCTCATTAACTAACAGGTTTTTTTTTTAAGAGAAATGTGAAGGTTATATAACATCTAGTAAAACCAAATTTTATAAACGCTGTATTGCCTCCTTTAGGTTTAGAATTTGACTGAAATGTTCTCCTTTTCCCCCACAGGTAAAGTATTTGTTCCTAAGCAAAAGCCAATAGAAACACGTAAGGAGGAAGTCACGACCCTTGATCCAGAATTGGAAGAAGCTCTGTCCAGTGCCACAGATACGGAGCTGTGTGATCTTGCAGGTAAGAATGAATAAATACCTTAGAGAGAGTAAGACATCTTTGTTAAAAGGCTTCAAAAACACAAGTCTTTAACACACACACACACACAGTATTGTAGTGCTGAGAGCTTTCTCTTTGCTGGGACAATAAAACACAAGCTCCTTTCACTCTGTGCTTTACTGGGTGTTGTGATGTGGGGAATAAAAAGGCTCATTGAGCAAAATAACAGCAGTGGTCTGCTATGCCATTTAGATTTTGTTACTTTTGCCCACACTGACCACTGGAGAACAATTGCATACATGCTGGGCCTTCACAACAGTCACTGAGAATAGAGTTTGCTTTGGTTTGCAGCAATCCTGGGTGTTCACACACTGGTTACCAGTAGTCAGACATATGATGGAACTGGAAGTAAAGAGACATACAACAGTGAGTACCATAAGTCCTTTATCTCTGTTAATTAAAAAGTTCTGAAAAGGGCAGCCTCCTGACCGACTGTTTGTTTCTTAGATGTGGTCAAAGGGGAGAAGATGAACCCAGTATTTGATGAGCCCCCCAATCCCACTAATGTAGAAGAAACTCTGCAGAGGGTAAAAAACAATGACAGCACCTTAACAGAGGTCAACCTCAACAACATTAAGGTACGCAGAAACACAGGCTTTCACCATGTGTGTATATGCCAGCCAGTCCCTGGACCAATGGCTGTGTCTTTGCTGGCTTTCCAGAACATTCCGATTCCCACGCTGAAGGATTTTGCCAAAGCCATGGAGAAGAACACGCATGTCAAGAAGTTCAGCCTGGCAGCCACGCGGAGTAACGACCCAGTTGCTGCGGTGAGAAGGAGTGCTTGATGGGCTTCTCATGGGTTTGCTGGCACCTGAAAACTCCACACTCACATCTTTGTGTTGTCTTCTTCCTCCCAGGCGTTCAGCGACATGCTGCGGGCAAACAAAACATTGCGAAGTTTGAATTTGGAGTCCAACTTCATCACCGGGGCAGGAGTGCAGGCTTTGGTTGATGCATTGCGAGACAATGACACGCTCACAGAAGTCAAGATCGACAACCAGGTACAATAACAAGTTTTTATAAATTTCTACTTCTGTACTACAGTTAAAGAAAAAAACAAATAAGAGAAGCCATTATCTGAATATTACAAGACTAGCTCAGACTTCCCAGTAATGGAAAAGAAGTAAAGGGAGATTTCACACCTGTATTCTTGGTTCAGCTTAAGTCTGAAACCAACACGCTACACGTGAAAGCACCCTCATGTATAGGATCCAGACCCATCTCTTTGTGCGTACTGTAGAGGCAACAGCTGGGGACTACCGTAGAGATGGAGATCGCCAAAATGTTGGAAGAGAACAAGAGCATAGTGAAATTTGGCTACCACTTCACCCAGCAAGGGCCCCGATCCAGAGCTGCCGCAGCTATCACCAAGAACAACGACCTGGGTATGAAACACAACACGTACAGACTCAAAAGTCTGAGATTTGTTTAAACTTGCAAAAGTTCGGTGAGTTGTTTCCACTCACCCTGCCTTCCACTTGCCATCTGTTTTATGGGAATGTTGATGACATAGCTGGAACATCTGTTCAGTTTCTTACGCCGCAAGACGTCAGTCCACAGTGACGACCTCTGCTCTCTCTTTTAGCTCCTCCTCCAGTCAGAGTCGCAGTAGCACAGGTCGGATGCATGGGTGTGGCTCCCACGTGTGTCGGTGCATCAGTGATAACAGAGATTTGTTTCACAGTCTTTGAATGGAGCATTAACTGTATTAACAAGCTGAACATTGACACTGTGTGATCCTGCAGCTTTGAGAGTGACGACATCTCACTTCTCGTTTCCTGTACATGCTGACACACGCTGTTGAAATAGGTGTAAACTTTGACCACACAGTTCATGCTGATTCACTTAGCGTCTTTATGATGAACTAACAAGCCTGCACAGGTTAAAGGTTGTGTAGCATGTTTACTTTTGTTGTTGTTCTTGTGTTCTTTAAATCTTTTGACATTCGTTTATTGTACTCTTCCTCTCTAGTCCGCAGGAAGCGAGTGGAAGGGGATCTGTAGGGGCAGCGCGCCACTCATCTCCCAGCCAATCCTGTTTTTCATCTCATTGTGGAATAATTTCAGCCAATGCCCTGGTCTTTCTCATCTCACTGTGTGGAAACTTTAGTCTTGTGCCAAACTGCGAGGCAAGGCAAGCTAAACCAGAACATACATCTGAGAAGAAGGGAAATAACTGGAACTGCCCTCTCCCGTACACATGTTCATACTTATGTTTATTATTATGTTGTTATTGAAGGTGTAAATCTTAGTTTTTAGTCATTCATTTCAGCTGCTCCTTTTTTTTTGAGCCTTTATATTATCTATCCTGACTTTTTAACTGCTTTGTTTTCCTTTTATAAAATTCTGCAATTATATGAGCTAATCATGAACATTACCAAGTAACAGCAACATCAATAACAGCTCTATAAAGACAGTAACTAACACCTAGAAACCTTTGTGTCCTGATAGTCTGCTATTGAGGCTGAAGCTTCTTGTGAAGTTCCTGTATTGAAAAAGCACTTATTAGAGCAGTGGGGAGAGCTTTGAAGTTTTGTGATGACTTCAGCTTCTGGGGGTGATGTCACCCAAGGCTCGGCCAATCTACTAGAGACTCAGTGGTTATTGCTTAGAGATGACTATCAGACTGCTGACCATGCCTGACTGTACAGCTGCCCATAAGCGTTGTGTAAACAAGCAGTGTTGTGCAGCATTGTTCAGTCATGACTCTTGGCTCTTGGCAACACTTTACATGAGCAGTTGTTGGTTATTAGAGCTGTCTTGTAAAGCCAGAATTACTGCTGAGCTGGTGTGTCTAACAAGGTGCACACCAAGTCTGTCAGCCAGTGCTGGTATTGTACTATCAGACCAACTCACAGACTGTATATCAAAGATGGATATAGTCACTGCAACATCGCCCAATGTTTTATGAAGTCTTGAAGTCTCGTGCTTTGAAACCCAATGTGATGCACGCTCTCGCAGCAGCAGCTTGTCAGTCACAAGGAAGGCCCGCCCTAAGTCGCGTCCTACTTTTATCATTTTTTTTGACGCTAGTGAGGACCATAACTTACAAAGTAAACATTGTGTTTTATTAAATAAGATGCTAAAGTAGCAATTGAGGCCATTAGCTTCAGCTCAAATAGGCAGCAGGGTCACATTCTCATAGACTTCTATACAATCAGTTGTGTTTTTGAGAACAGAAGAGTCCCCTGCTGGCCATTAAAAAGAATGCAGGTTTGCGTCATTTTCTCTTTGGCTTCACTACATCCATCTTTTTTTTCAGTCTGTGGTATCCTACAGTAGCTGTTCGCTCCTCATGTATAATACATACTTTATTTATCAGTACGATATTGCTTTACCGTCTTATTTTAAGATCTTGTTTTGATACGGTTCAATTTCTGTTGCTAGTTTTTTTTGTGTTCACTTTATTCTCTTGACAGGAAACTATAACTGTTTTGATATTTTGGAACAAGCAAAGCTGCGGTTGCACTGTAAAAGGACCGTGATATTATTGCCAGTCATGGCCGCAAAGGCCTTGATCTGCTCCTATAAATGTCTGCTTAACATACTTGGTTTCACTGATGCTTAACCATGCCAAAGACTAACACATGCAGTGCTTAAAGTATCAATAGTAGACTTGGTTACTGGCTCAGGTTTGGCTTTGTCACAAATCAAGCAAACGGAGTCTGTCAGTTCACAGTAACCTAGAAATTTTTGCATCAATCCATCCATTGTTTTTTACTTTATGTGGGATGTTCATAGCAGCATCTTCATCAAGTAGTCCAGTGAGATGCGAGGAAGGTTTAGCAAATGGTTTGTATGAAACTTTCTAGTTTTACTGCTCAGGTTGTGACTGCTTGTGAAATGTTTCTCTGAACGGCGTCTCCTCGATGGCTCTCAATTTTAACTTTTCACTCAAACCTCCACGCTCTCAGCAGTGAAAGATGTCATTTATTAAATATTAGATGACAACATGCTGCGTGCGCAACAAGTAGATTTTCTTTAGCTTGAGATGGTTATAATAGGACTAATTCAGGAGTTACTTGAAACTTGTATATACTGTTTATGTGTAATAGGAACAATATGCTGGCATGAAGTCATCACCTGTGAACATCATGTTTCTGTTGACCAAAAATGTTCTTTCATCAGCCTCACATTCTTTGGACAAGAGCTGTACTCTGGTTTTTTTTTTTTTATATCCATGCACTTTTTCCACGAGCATATCTGCTTTGTTTTGTTTTTTTCATAACTGTTTTTTTTTTTTCTGGCAGACACTCTGCTAAAGGAGAAAACTGATTCTTTGCTTGAGCTTGTTAATAATACTCTGATTCATAATAGTTATATTAATTATATATTAAAAAAAATGCCATCTCAAATTCAAAGTGTGCACATACACATAATGTAATATGTGCACCACTTGAACCTTCAAAAGTCACTGCTGAGATTTTTTTTTGTACCTTAAATCAAAACCCAGGTGTTAACACAAGGATTATGTATTATAATAAAACCACAAGACTGGTAAAACGCACTGCTGAATATAAAACAACTTCAATAATAAATGTTTTTACATAATCTGTGTGCTCTTTTTGTTGTTTGTATAATTTTTTACATTTTTTTGCATGGCATAAATTATGAATGACATTTCATATGTTGTATATTTTCATAAATCTGCATTTGGATCAGATTTACTTACCTGCTTTCATGTACTGAGTGCCTAATTAAGGCAGCAGCTGGCTACAGTGAGCTCTGTCGTCCAGACACACTTCAGTTCAAAGGTCTGACGTTTCCATTGTGAGATTACCAAGCTTCACAGGTAAAATATATTCCAGGCATCTATACCAGAGGCGCACACAGTGAAGGCACACAGTGACATAAGCAGTATGAGGTCTAGTTACAGATGTGGCTCACTGTGGCAGATGCAGCACCACACTTTATTCGGTTTATTAATATCTCATTAGTATCCTCATCAGTGGATACTTTTTGTGCCATCTGGTGGTAGCGAAAACACAACAGACAAGTATAACACAACAGACTAGTATTCCAGTATTCCACTGCAGTGACTGGCATAAAAGTGGTAAAGACCCACATCAAATTTTATTTCAAAGGCTGTTTATGATTTGCATTCAGATTTGACAAAATTTTGGGAGTAGCAGAGAGCTTAGTAAACATTTGAGAACATTTAGACTATTTTTGGTAAAACAGCAGTTTAGGAGATTGTAAACTCCTCTTGCTTGTACATTTTCTCTTCTTCTTCTTCTTCGATGTAATACATTTCTGGGACTATTTCTCTGCCAAGAGCTGAAAGATTGCTGTAATAACAGGAGGTAGCGCTGAGCTGGAGGACTTATCTTACTGCGCTGATCCTTGTGTGGAACAACTAAGTGATGGAGATTATATTTCGCCTTAGTCATCAGAATCTGACCAGGTCTGAGATCATGTGTGCATTTTTAATTTCTTTTAGCTACATGAGAGTGGAAGGAGCAGTTAGCTTTAGGCTTTGGTACACACTGAATAAGACTTATGTCTTACTGTGACATGCAGTATAAACCTACTAATCCCCTGTTTTTGTTTATTTTTTATTTTTCTGAACCTTCCTGTTCAAAGACAAAGCTTACTTATCCTACTACTGAATAGTTTGGAGAATTAATGCATACAAAATCAAAATACATATTAATAACAGGCTAATATCTCTCAATTTATTGTTTAGCGCACCTTGTATAATGAGACTGTCACACCTTTACATTCACACTTTCATATCACTTGCCAGTGTAGCCTATCCCAGCTATCATAGGGCAAGAGGCAGGGTACACCCTGTACAGGTCGCCAGCCTGTCGCAGGGTGTACCCTGCCTCTTGCCCTATGATAGCTGGGATAGGCTACACTGGCAAGTGATGTGAATGTAAAGGTGTGACAGTCTCATTATACAAGGTGCGCTAAACAATAAATTGAGAGATATTAGCCTGTTATTAATATGTATTTTGATTTTGTATGCATTAATTCTCCAAACTATTCAGTAGTAGGATAAGTAAGCTTTGTCTTTGAACAGGAAGAGTTCAGAAAAATAAAAAATAAAACAAAAACAGGGGATTAGTAGGTTTATACTGCATGTCACAGTAAGACATAAGTCTTATTCAGTGTGTACCAAAGCCTAAAGCTAACTGCTCCTTCCACTCTCATGTAGCTAAAAGA